>PVIH01004751.1:0-84823 GCA_004025045.1 Sigmodon hispidus | reverse complement strand
ACCTACAGAAAATCTGAGACATCATGGAGAGACTAAATCTAAGAATAATAGCAATAAAAGAAGGAGAAGTGATCTAGGTCAAAGGCATAGAAAATATTTTCACTAAAATCATAGAAAAAAATTTTAATAAAATAAACATGAAGATACCTATCAAGGTATAAGAAGGATACAGAACAGAACACCAACTAGACTGGAGCAGAAAGGAAAGTTTCCTTATCAATAATCAAAACACTAAATGAGCAGAATAAAAAAAATATTAAAAGCTTCAAAGGAAAAAGATCAAGTAGCATATAAAGGCAGACATATTAGAATAGCACATGAATTATCGATGGAAACTCTAAAATCAAAAAGGTTTGGATAATATTCTATAGACTCTAAAATACCAAAGATGCCAGTCCAGACTACTATGCTCAGCAAAATTTTCAATCATATCATCTACAAACCAAGCACTACAGAAGGTGGTAGAATAAAAAATCCAACCTAAAGAGGCTAACCACACCCAAGAAACACAAGGAATATTGTAAAACTAGAAAATCAAAAGAGAGCAAACACACACACACACACAAAAGTTGCTGTGATGACCACCAACTACTACCACAACAACAACAAAATCAATACTGCTCATTTCTATATTTCAAAATCAATAGCCTCAATTCCCCATAAAAAATATACAGACTGATAGAATGGATATAAAACTATAATCCATTACTCTGTTGCATCTAAGAAACACAGCTTATTATGAAGGATAAAGGGAAAAAGAATAGAAAGGGGTAGTACAAGCAAGTGGACCTAAGAAGCAAGCTGGTGAAGCCATTTTGACATATGTCAAAAGAGACATCAAATGGAAACTAGTCAAAATAGATAGAGGAGATACATGCTTATCAAAGTCAAAATCTGCCAAGAAGACATTGCAATACTTAATGCCAGTGCCCCAAACACAAGGACACTGAAGTTCGTCAAAGAAACCGTTACACTTTAAATCACATATTAATACTACACACTGATAAGTAGGAGACCTCAATACCTAATTCTAGTCAATAGGCAAGTCATCCAAACAAAAACTAAACAGAGAAATGCTAGAAGTAATTGAAATCATAAACTAAAAGCCTCAAACATATTTACAGCACATCCCACCTCAATACAAAATACAAAATTTCTCAGCACCTCATGGAACTTTCACCAAATCTGACCACATAATTAGACACAAAGTCATTATCAACAGATAGAAGAAAACCGAAACAACCTCCTACATCCTATCAAATCAGCATGACTTAAAACTTGATATCAATAAAAATAGAAAGAACAGAAAGCTTACAGACACATAAAGAATAAACAACCCTCCACTGAATGAAAGAATTGGTCAATACAAAAATTAAAGACTTTCTAGAATTGAAAATGAGTACATAACATACCACCCCCAGTTTTATGAGACACAATGAAGGCAGTTCTAAGAGACAAGTTAGTAGCACTATGTGACTACATAAAAAAATAAATAAATGGAGGATCACATAACAATAACTTACTGCATGCCTGAAAGCTCTAAACGTAAGGGGGAAAAAAAGAGGTACTTGGCAAGAAATAATGGAATTCAGATCTAAAAAAAAATCAAAACAAACAAATCAAAGACTTATTTTTTTAAAGGACAGGTTCTTTGAAAAAAAATCAGTAATATTTTCAAACCTTTATTTAAATTAACTAAACTGCAAATAAAGAATATTCAAATTAACAAAATTGTAGATGAAAAAAGGGACATAACAGACACCAAAGAAACCTGTGAACTCATAAAGGTATAATTTAAAACCTGTGTTCTACCAAGTTGGAAAATCTAAAAGAAATTGGGAATTTTCTTGATACATATCACTTACCAAAGATAAATTAAGATCAGATAAGCAATTTAAACACCATAAACCAGAGTAAAATATAATTAAATGCCTCTCAGACAAAATTTCCAGGACCAGATAGTCTTAGTACAGAATTGTAGCAAATTTTCAAAGAAGAGTCAGTGCCAATATTACTCAAATTATCCCACAAAATAGAAAGAGAAGGTATAATTCCTTTTTTTTTTACAAGTTTCCAGTTACCCTAATATCCAAACCACTTAGACCCAATAAAGAAAGAAAATTACAGAGCAATTTACTTTATGTGCATAGGTGCAAATATCAATAAAATACTTGTAAACCAAATTCAAGAACATATCAAGAGATCATCCACTATGATCAAGCAAGCTTTATTCCAGAGATACAGGGGTTGTTCAACAAATAGAAATTGATAAAGGTAATCCACAATATAAATAAATTTAAAACTACATGGAGATTTACATTAGATACAGAAGACCTTTGAGAACACAACAATACCCCTTCATAATAAAAGTCCTAGAAAAATTAGGGATACAAGGGACATACCTCAACACTATAAACAGTGTTTATAATAATCCAACATCAACTTCAGTAAAGAAACACTCAAGGAAATTCCACTAAAATCAGAAAGATGAGGTTATGAAATAGGGAGGGAATGTGAGGAGCAGAAAAGAAGAGCCAACTAAACCCTATTGCCATTTCCAGGGTAGTATGAAACCTTAGGATAGTAGAAGTATCTTACTCCTTAAAATAGATATGCATATGAAGACAATCCTAAATGGCCATCTTTTGCAACCAATTGAAGCTTCACATCTAATTTAGTTGTTGGCCTTTCAGGTTCCCACTTAAACAAACACCAACCCAGCCACAAACCCTTCAATCTACAGTGGCCTGCTATCTGTAAAATATGCTAGCACAATGGTGGCACAGAGCTGGTGGAAGTAACCAGCCATTATTTGATTTAACTTTAGGCCCACTCTGAAATACATACCTGAACCTTACCTGACCCTGCTTGAGTGACCCAGAACCTGGGGCTAGATAGTGTAGGGATCTAGGATAAAATCAATAGAATTGATTTACTATTCTAATAAATAAATAAATACAATAACGAAATGTCTCCTAACGTCATTCTGCTATACCCTAGATCAGTGCCTTGTTTTTCCATCATCAGAGAAATCAGAGAAACTTCTTACTCAGCAGGTTAAGCAAAACAAAACAAAACAAAACCCAACCAACCAAACAAACAAAAAACACTTGCAGAGACACATAGCTAGATATTACTCAGAGAGTGAGAGTCTTTGGAACACACAGACCTAAAATGTATATTCCCATTAAATCCCTCCCACACACATTTGAAAGAATCAAGTAAAACAGGAGGCATAGAGAATGTACGAGCCAGAGGTGATGGAGGACACCAAGATAACAAGGCCTTCTAAATCCCCACTAGATGGTGTCCTAGAACTGGAAGACGTGGACACAAGCCCCCACCCCTAACCCAGAAGCTACGTCTAATTGATAATATTTGCGAATGAAAATTTAGTTTTCTACAAGAAAATTTTACTGGAAAAACAAATGAAGAGGAAACCCATAGAGATGAGATGGTTGACCCAAGTTGTCTCAATTAGTGGGAGCTCACTAACTCTGAAATGACACCTGAGGAACCTTCATGAAAAGGAACTAACCCCCCCCCCACAATGTAGATGACAGTCAAACAGTGTGGGAAGTTTGTAGAGCCTCTTGCATTTAGACCAGAGTTTATTCCTGGTCCATGAGCTGGCTTCTCAGAGCCCATTCTCTACAGAGGAACATCTTACTCAGCCTTGATACTTGGAAGAATTACTCGGACCTACCTCAACTGGATATGCCAAACCAAGCTGACTCATCTTGGGATTTTTATCCCTCCCTGGGAGGCTGAGAGAGGACTAAGAGGAGAGGAGGGAGGGGAAACAGTGGTGGATATGGGAAAAAAAAAAAACTTTTTAAGTAAAAAAAATATAAAGATAAAAATAAAAGAGTACATGGCATGCTCAACAATAGATAACTGACAGATCAGGTATCAAGAGCTTCTTTGGAGAATCCATCTCATAGTCATACCTGGGTTTTTTTTTTTCTTTTCATAAATTGTATCTTATTTTTTAAAAATTTACCACATGTACGTTTGTATGTATGTATGTATAATTTCTTCTCTCTTTTTACCCCACATGTCCTTGGCATAGATATTATGTCATCTTGTTTAATGTTTCTGTGCGTTTTCAGGGTGTGTGAAGGACTAAGTCTCTGATTCTTGTGCCCTTTCTGGGTTCTTTTTCTTTTGTTGGTTTGTTTGTCCCATTCTGGTATGATAGTTTTTATTTCATCTTATTATATTTTATTTTGCTACATTTTATGATTATCCTTAAGAAGCCTGTTTGTTTTCTAATGAGAGACAGAAAGTGAGTGGAACCTCATGAGGGTGGGGTAGGAAGGAGACGGAAGGAGAAGAGGAAGTCCAAACCATAACCCAATATATCTTATTGGAAAAAATAATCTATTTTCAATAAAAGAAAAAATTATTCTCTTGATATTCTAAAGCTTAAATAAAGTAAATTTCTAAGTTTATTTAGAGGTCAAAGAATATTTAGAAATCCTAGAGAACCTAGAGAATTTTAAAGTTGAATAAGTTTCCTCATTTGTGAGTTTACAGGGATGTGCTCTCAACAGAAAGCTTTAAGCAGACACTTTGGTGACAAGCAGCTTTTGTCAGAAATTTCTATGGATGGAATTTATGACCTTCACATCTCCACTTCTCTGTAGCTGAGAGCATATTGTTTGACTGACAATGTACAGTACTGAAGTAGCAGCCTCAAGCCATTGAGAGTTATATTTCTCTTGGTACCCATATGGAAGCTGCATTCCATCTTTAATGTTTAATTCTAAAATACCAACAATATTCTTGAAAACTTTTTTTCCTAGAATGAGCTAAATTTACTCTGGATGGCTAGAGTGCTAGAATGAAATCTGAGCTGTCAGAATGAAGGTCAAACCTATAGAATTTATCTATAGAATAGGCAAAAAAAATATTCTCTGGTCAACCCTAGAATAAGAACATTGTGGACCTCCCACTGGCTGGATGCTGTAAACTAAGATTGCTCCCCAGGGTGTAACACAGCCTTTACTCTAGCATCTGAATGGGATTTCACACCAAGGATGGGGGTTTTATCAAGGGCAAGCCCAGCAGCCTGGGATGTGAGCATGAATTGTTTGTTCCAAAGAGGCAACCACTGACAATAGGAGGAGACATGAAGCATCTTTTATTTTTTAATCCAGAAATTGATATAGAGAATGATGCTTAACTCAAATACCTTAACGAAGGAGCTGTAAAGAGAAAAAGCACTTCATGGGAATTGACAGTGGAGCCTTTTAAGGAAGCAAACTAAGTGATCCTGTTTGACTTCTTTTTAATTAAAAGTTGTTCTGTTGAGATGTACAGCAAAAGTGGCAGATTCGCAGGGGGATGGTAGAACAAAGAGCTTCCTTAGGTTTGGAGGAAGCTGCTCCTGGCATTAGCCCAGGGCCGTCTGTGGGAGGAAAACAAGGACAAGTAAGAGAAGCTTGAGTGTTGGTTTGAAAAGGGGAAAAAATGCTACAGATTCTGTTAAACAATTATAAGACTTAATGCGAGAAAGGAGTTTTGCTGCTATTTAGAGAAGCTTCTTAATGCATCAGTAAAACCAATCCCCATGGACGCCATTAAAAATAGAGTTGTCAAACTACCTCTGAATAGGAATGTCAGCCTCTGCTGTGCAGACAGGTTTGGAAATCGCTGATCTACAGTGTCATCCACTATTCCCCACAATTCTCCAGATGCCTGGCACTTCTGTGTCTGACAGATTTGATCCTGAGACTTTCCTCAATAATACAGTAGCATAGATAATAACAAATTGTTAATAGTCATAAAGCTACAACTTCCCATTAATAATCAGAAAAGCTCATAATGGAAACAATAGTTTTATTTTGCAAATCAAAAAACCAACACAATCATAAACTTTCCTGAAACCATAGATGAAAAGATACTCCGAGAATGTGATCAGATATGCCTCACTACCTTATGGTCATTCATTTTAGTGCATAATGAAAGGAGAGGTTGAACCAACTTTATGAAATAGCAAGTATTCATTTTTTTTAACTTATGAAGCTTATGATTTATGTCATTTAATTTAGGGAGTTCAGAATCACAGAAGAAGACAAAGTACTGCTCAGGCATCACTGTGAAGAAATAAAGCTATATGAATATTGCATTTTATACATTAATCTTTTTCTTTTGGTGCACTGAGATTTGATAGTGCTAGAAAAAAATCTCATCTTACATATCCATGAAACATCCCTTCCTTCTTCAGGGAAGGGATATTTCTGCTTGGCTTACTTCAAGATGCCTCAGAAGCCTGGCCTTCATGAGGGTGGGACCAACATCATGCTAGAGAGTACTTAAGCAAATGCTCACTTTGGGGAGCAGACCTACTGTGAAAAGAATGAACTTTTCTTTCTGTCACTCCCTGTTGCTGTATTTGCTCAACCTATTTCTGAGTTCATTCTTAATCATTTGTATATTTCCTTTCTTTTAATACAAATTTTCAAACTCTGCCCAAGAGTTAAATATAATCATAATAAATAAGCTTATTCTAGGCTATGAAACAGCCAACAACAAACTTGACAGAGAAGTATAAGAGAAAGGTATACATAGACCTTGCTGGATATTTACTGTAATACAGACAGCATGATATGAACAAAGGCACTGACACATAGAAACAAAGAGTGAACACTGAGGCAGACTCACAGCAGTAAACTCAAATGATACTTTACAAATATGCAACAACAATTCATTGAAGAAATATATCCTTTCCAACAAAAGGCAACATAGTAACATCCATCAGTGAATAAAGATAAACCTTCCATAATTTTTTAAAAAGTTTACTCCAAATTAGTGTCATTATGTTTAAACACTGAAAACAAAGACTACTAGAAAAAATATGGGGGAAAATCATCAAAACCTTATGCTATCCTAAGATTGTTATACTTGACACCAAAAGCAAGTTCCCAAAAGGCAAACTTTATAAACTAAACCTCACCAAACCATTACTCTATGAAAAGCCACTGGAAACATGTGAAGCATTAAGCTATATATAGAGAAAAGATATTTGCAATTCAAAAGGTTTAAAAGTCATCAAGACTTCATAAATATGTCAAAGTCAACTCTAAAACAAATACACATTCCATGTAAAAAGTGAACAAAATATCTGCCAGTGAAGAGATATACATGAAGATGATACATGGTACAGAGGCATGTTAAAAATTTCAAATGTCACAGTTATGGTCAGCCATCACAAAACACAAATTAAACCATATATACTTTCTATTAAAATTACTGAAATAGTATGTAATAGCAACTCGCTATGTTGACCAGTTTAGAGAAATAATCATTTATACATTACAAAATTCTTGTTCTAGGCGAGAATTACATAATTACTAAGAAGCACATAAAATTGCCCCCAGTTACATTCTTGGTAATCCTTCTTAGAGAAATGAAATAAAACTTGTATTTTTATTTAAACACACATATTCACACACACACACACATACACACACACACACACACACACACACACACACACACACACACACACATGATAAATCCTAAAATCAGCCTAGAATTTATTTTCCAAGGAGTAAATGTTCAAGAAAAGTATAGATCTCATAGTTTGTGAAATACTAATTATCAGTGAAATCAAAAACAAATGATACCATCAATAAGTTAGATGGGTCTGTAGAATTTATGTTAAATGATAAAGGCCAATGCTAAAAACCACTAATAAACTTCATATTCTTTTGTATAGCAATTTTGGAATGACAATATTTGATAAATGATGGGTTTATTTTGTAATTGCCAGGGATTATGGAACAGGAGTCAGATTTAGGAGTATGTGACTATAAAGGGCCAGAATAAGTCATTGATTTCACTAAGTAACCCCTTCCAAGGCTCTGGGAACACTGAGAAAGAGTACATGGAAAGAATGTAAGAGCTAGAAAATGAAAGAATAGTTGACCAGGAAATGGCATCTTAGTGGTTTAAGATTACCATGATACTCATAAACTCACGGCATATGTACTTGGCTGAAGAGGGTCTATAGAAGACCTAGTCACTAAACAATTAGTCATAGATGGGGGAAGGATTCATTGGGTCTCATTCTTCTTAGGTATATAATGGTAGTCCAGGAGTGCTGCGGTAGAGGAAATCAATGTTTTCCATAATAGTGCCACTGATGAGTACAATATGCTCGAGCACATAACTTCACAGCCACAGACCCATGCAGGTGGTCCTGGTTCAGTCACATAGAAAAGGAGAGAAGAGAAGACATGACAGTAAGAGGGACTAGAATGTAGTAATGCTTTTATAAAATTATGAAAGAACTTTGGTTGCATGCACAAGACCAGGACAAGATCAATCCAGTCAATAATTTCACATGGATTCAAAGGGGCCTTCAAAGCCCAACCCTTGTCTAAGAAACTATAGGTAGTTGATTGTTTCTAAGAGAAGGAGAATTAGTTTTGTTTAATGGTTTTTCTCTGACAGATTATCCAGGATCCAATAAAGTAATACTATGAGTATATAAACAACACAAATTGGACTTAATAGGTTTATTCAGAAAGACAGACAGACAGACACACACACACACACACAGAGAAAGAGATAGATAGAGAGAGAGAGAAAGAAAGTCATTTAATTTTGAAATTAGTGAGGAAATGGAGGACATCTGAAAAAGGTTAGGGGAGAAGTGGTGAGATAATATTAAATATTCTAACTATATATAAAATTATAAAAATTAATAAAAACAGAATTAAAAATAAAAATAAATACTATAAAATAAATGTAACATTCTAGTGCATGCCATTCCTCAGCTAATATTCCTTCTCTCCTTTGTAGAAATTCATTCCCTTTCTTTATTTCTACTAATTTTCTCTTTCTCTGTTTCTATTTCTTACAAAAGAAAGAATAAAATGAACACAAAAGAGAAGCTGAATTAGTGATTTCCTTTTGTATTCGTGTGAGTATTTTATGAGTAAGAAATAATAATGGGACATCTCTTGGTAGAAGAAGAGATGTATTCAGACCTAAATCAATATAGAAAGTTGGGTAAGACATTGGCCTCTCTTATAAGCAGGAGCCTATAGTTTAGAAAAAGTAATATTTTGAAATTTCTTTCATCTTTCCATTTGCCTTTTGTTTGTTTCAAATCATTTATTCACATATTGCTGTTCTTAGCTATATGTAATGTATGCTATCTAGTTTGTGGCCTGAGTATTTTGTCCTCAGAGACTTACCAAGGCAATATATACTCAGTAACAATCTTGGGGACAAAACAGAAAAGATATAGTTGTCATGATGGAGCCACTCTCCAGTGGTAGGGCCTTGAGTTCCACATGCTTGCCATAGTGAGAATCAGTGCCATTATCTACTAAGCAATGCTGTTGTCTTTTGCCTCTCTTACCACTTAACCCATAGTCTATTGCTTACGCTATTATCCAATGGCCTGGTGGCTTCATCTTAAGATTCCTACAGTTTCCAGAGCAATTGTGCAGTCCCTGACCTCACTCTTCTGACTGAATCATGCTACCCTGTTTGTTATTGTCACAGTCTGTCATTTTTCCTCAGTTGTTTCCCAGGCTAATTTATAGTCAGACGATATTTTTGTGAGTGCACTAAATTGAAAACTGAAGGTTCTAGACATAAAGGAAACAGAAGATATGGCCCTGTCCTTGGAGAGTTTATAAGTCATGAAAAGGGCTTGGGAAAGCTTAGAAAGCAATTTGCAAATGGACACATTAATAAAATGCAAATGGAGTACTATATTAAGGCCTGTCAGAATCCAGAGCCAAGGAAGGATAATAAAAATAATAACTAGAATTATACCACATTTTCTAATTTACAAATACCTCCGTTGCTTTAGCTCATTTGTTACAATGCTGTCAAATAAATGGCTAACATTTTCTTATCCCTGTTACCAGTATTCAAAATGGGAGGCAGAGTTTTTGCCTGTCGTGACAACACAGGGGCCTTAAGCCTTTCTTCTGTCTCCTATGAAGTGATACCTTCAGGATCAAAAGAGAGAAGATCAAACTTGGAAAAACTGAGCTTATGGGAAGTAAACTATATACAATAGTAGATATAAATAAGCAAGCAGGATATTCCAACTCACTGTGAACCTTTTTTAAATTTATGTATTTATTTTGCATCCTGGCCACATTTTCCCCTTCCTCTTCTGTTCCCATTCCCTCATCCTACATGCCTCTGTTCCCACACCCTAATCTGCTCCTGCTCCACTTCTCACTGTTTATCTTAAACTAACCAAACAAAAACTGGCTACTTCCACAAAATCTAGAAACTATTTTTAATTATTCATTTCTCAGAATTAATTTTGAATAGTGGAATCCACTATTTGGCAGGAGATTGTTTTCTGAACATTTCTTCTTTTCAGCCTTGACAACTTTGTATTCTAAAAACATGTAGCCTTGAACATACCCGTGTGGTCAGTCTATTCTCCTTGCCCCACATGTAGGTAGAACATGATGGTTACATGTTAATGTGTAACCTATCTTGAAAAGGTTTACCATTATTAACATCTATTTTCAGCACATCTCTTTGAAAAAAAGTAGAAAATAGGTTCTAGTTTTAAGGAGATTGATTCAAAACAATTCCTTCTGAATTAAAAAATTAAGTCTGAATAAAAAATTGTCTCATCAGCATAAAACCCATAACCACATTACTGACTCAATCATCAGCAGTACAATCTTTAGGCTAGCACCATACTTCTATGGCACATTCTGCAAGAACACAAGCCAAGCAGTGATCATGGCCATGGTGCCAAAGAAAACGTGATACCCTTCCAGAACCAAAGAGCAGCTATGCATGTTGGGAAAGATGCTGTGTGTCCTTAAATAGCAGCAGTAAATGCCAAATCAATCTTTGTTTAAAAGAAATGGCAATATTTCCTCCCACACTCAGAACTTCATTTTCATCTTCACTGAATGAAGTGTACAACCTAAAATGCCAAGTGTATAAGAAGAGCAATGAGAGATGTGAGATTAGCATATCATTTGCAGCATCCATCACATTTCATCAGGCTAGAAATTTACAAAATGTACAAACTGTACTGACAGGTTTACCAGAAGGATCTGCTTCTCCATTGTATCAGCCTTGTTCTGCTCTGCCCTGCCCCAAAGCACTACCTTTTGTCATTGTGTGATGTGGGGGTCATTAGCTTCAGCTAGTATGAAGCAGCAATTAAGCCCTCAGAATGTTCCACTATGACAGAGGAGAGATGAATATGACATAGTTCCTGATCCTAAAGTGATGAATGCTTAAAATAGTCTGGCTCTGAGTATCGTCACCTTCCATATGATGAAGGGTTGTACTATAATCACAAAAGGAATGTTGAAAGACAATGTATAAAATTGAAAAGAACTTTATAATGTGAATTGGAAAGTCTTTGCTCTATTCTTTATCACAAGAAGCTATGTCTATAAACACTGATTATATGGAATTTAATGCCTTCATCTGTAACATGTAAATAATAGTAATAAAGGGTAGATACCTTTAGGAGTGAAAACTATCACAAGAAGTAACTAGCAAGGGACATATGGACACTTTTTTTTCTGCTAAGGACCAAATGTGGAGTTAGAAACAGTGGATAAGATGTGAAAGCCTGTGCACAGAGGACAGGAAAGCAGAATGAAGCAGAGGTGCTACCAAAGCATCCAAATGGAGGCAGTGTGGGGAGAGGCAGAAAGACAGAACATGAGGGAAAGAGAGATGCATAAAGTCGGAGAGATGAGTAGGAGGTGCATAACATGGTACAACAGTCTGCCAGGATGCAAGCCTCAGAATGGTAACGACCATCTTTAACGCCACCTACAAAACCGAAAATAGTGTGCTATGTACTGCACTCATAGTACACATTCAATTCCTATTCACTGAAATAAGAAAACTTTCTACATTAGAAGATCTTCCAGCTCTTTGACCAAAATCATCAGAGAGATACAATTTCAATTTCTTACAAAATTACTCCATCTTTCTTTTTCCTTCAGGCTCTATTCCAATTGAGTAAATTTAATTCAGTTTCTCTGAGAAGTGCAACAAGATATAAACATACATATTGCAAAGGTTAAAAAAATTCTCATCAAAATAATAGGTATTAGACTTAACAAACTGTTAAAATTAATTAGGTTTTCCAGTATACTATGTGTGAACACCCCTCCAGAAGTTGACTGAATGTAGACTAACAATCATGTGCAGCAATATAAGCTATTCAGATACTCACTCGTGTGGTCAAGTGCATATGCTCCTTTTGTCATTTATACTTTCAGTTCAATGAGACAGCCAGATTCCCATGCCCTCCTTTCTGTGGGATGATAGTAGTGCATGGGACTGGGAAAAGCTGCCCAGCATTTAATCCTTAGGAAAAATAGAACATGTGTTACGGTGAGTTGCACAGAATAAGAGGCATTCACGGACAGAAAGTGTCCTGAGTAGACTCACAGAATAATAGTCACATCAACTAGTCATGTCACGGTTATCTTACTTTCAGAGTGAAAGATGAAGAATATATTTTATCATATCAGATAAAATTGGCCTACTTGGAGGTCTCTCCCTCCGTCCCTCCATCCCTCCCTCCCTCCCTCCCTCCCTCCCTATTTCTCTCCTGATCTCCCACAAGGTCAAGTAAATGCTATAGTATCATGGGAATTTATCATGAGTCATATCATTTTGGTTTGGTCTGTTGAGGGCAAATACCAGAGTTCACTCCAAGTCAATGCCTTCATAACTTTCAACAGTTCCTCTACTTGGTCTCCCATATACTGAACTACCCCTTTCTCTCCCCACATAAACACACACAGACATACAAAAAAATTATATTTTATCATTTTGGCTAGAAATAAACCATTTGGCATTTGGCAAATGATTGTATGCAACCTTTTAAAACATTCATGAGAGAACAACATGCCAGTTATACTTTATGACTGCAGAGAGGGTAATAAGCATCATTCAGACAATACTTCTGAGCCAAAGTTTCCAGGAGGTAAAACAATTAAAATTGCACATATCAAAGATTAAGCCAGATGAATAATCAGCTCATCATTTTTCAATGTGCTATGCTCTTGAGGTTTTTTTTTTTTTAAAGGAAATCACTATTACCCGATGAATTTCCCTACATGTATGAGAAACTATAAGCAACTTACATAGAAAAAGAAGAAAATCAAGATGTTACTAAGTCCATGAAATAATCATGAACAAAGTAACTTACTGATAAGTAACTTTGATACAAAGCCAGAAGTATCAAAGCCAGAAAGTAATGTCAGAGCTTCTAAATTTGAAACAGATTCATTGCTTGGAAATAAGAGTGGGTGGGCTTTCCTGGTGGTCCAGTTGCACTGAACCTCTGGGATTTTATTTTTTTTATGTTTATACACATAAATATATTATTTAAGACTTGAAAATTTTTCAAGACAATATCTTAAAGTAATACATTATTTTTCTTTTTCTATATTTGTATTTATTTATTTATTTATTTATTTATTTATTTATTTATTTATTTATTTATTTTTAACATACCGGTACACTAGTGTTCCCCTTCTCCACTTCTTCCCAGTCAGGATTCTTTTGTGTGAAGCTTCAAGCTTTGTGTGTATGCTGACTATTAATAATGGAGCAGGGAGAATGCTTGGGAATTCTGATCATTGTTAACTATAGAAACAGTCTGGCTATAACTTGAAGTGTGCAATGTTGACCTTCTTTCCAAATAAAGTCCCAATAGGCTCCTATTATACTAAGAATTAGAGAGATAAATCTGAAACTTTATGTTCACTCCTTCTGGTGTATTAGGAAACCAGAGGGTTTTGTGCTGCAAACAGAAAAGGTAAAGATGGAAACATGTCTTCCTGTTATAAACAACTACAAAACTTTACAAAATATATGACAGCTATTTTTAGACAACATGCAATGTGAAAAGCTAGATATTGACCATGATCAGAGAAACTAGGTATAAGATGCCCTCCTATAACTGAGATTTCCATGTAAAGACACTTTCCAGAGAAGCACAAAGAAGGGAACCTAAGAACGCTATTATTTTTCTAAGTTGTAGTTACAGGGATTTGAGATGATGGAAAATGTAGCAATTGGTCTTTTGAAAAGTACTAAGGAAGAGAGGAACATACAAAGAAGAGGCTTTTGAAAGCACACAAAAATATTTTCAAACTTTCTATAAATATAAGCCTAAAAAAATGTTCATTATCATGAGACTGGAGAGGGAACAACTACTAGAGAAAGAAGAGTTGCTAAATCGTGTCTTCTTTGGATTGTGCCATGTCTGAATTCCAACCAACCAAAGAGAAGAGTCTTCAATAAGGCATTTGGCAGAAATTCAGAGTCGATTTTGAAAGAACATTGGTCTGATGCATAGATCCTTTTGTTCTACCCCAAGGAAATGATCTTCAAATGCTTTCTAGACATGTTGCTTCCATTAGCGTTTGGTAGCAATGAGTGGCAATAGCAGGCTTGTGAAAGTCACAGCAAATAGCACTGCCTAGTTTTCCAGTCCTCATGTAGGCCTTGAGTACTATGTGACCTTAGCCTTAGGTATTACAGTTCTTGTGAGGGTCTAGGAAGGAAGAATTCCCATGACATTGGCTATTGTAGGAGATGTTGTTTCCAAGCAGCACAGGTATTTTACAGAAGCTCTTGTGTAGACCTATGCCTTTCAGATTCTTTAACTCTTTTTTTTTAAAAAAAAGATTTATTTATTTATTATGCATACAGTTTTACAGAAGAGGGCACCAGACCTCATCATAGATGGTTGTGAGCCACCATGTGGTTTTGCTGGGAATTGAACTCAGGTCCTCTGGAAGAGCAGTCAGTGCTCTTAACCTCTGAGCCATCTCTCCAGCCCCCAGATTCTTTAACTCTTAATAATAGCACTATAGCCCTTGCCTCAGGGACTCAGATCATCAGCAACAGATTTGACAGCTTTCTGAAATCTTGCATCGACTGGGACTTCTGCAATTTCTCTTCTCTGGGGTCTGTATCCTTTACCTTTTTTTAGTCTCAGCTTTTCTCCTTGTCCTGCCATCTTCCTTCTTCTTCTGCTTCTCTTCTCTACATTCTTCTTGAGTTACTTCACCTTGGACTCTCGGGCAATTGCAGCTGGACAGACAAACTGCTCACCTGTTGTGGCTGCTGGCACTCTCTCACCCCTATACCCAACTCTGTGCTTCTGTCTGCTGCTTTATTCTCTGGGTTTCCTGCTCAGTTTACAATGCAGAATAGTCAGGAAATACTAACAAAAAGCCTTGTAAGTGTGTCTAAAGTTACAACACTGAAAGAGGTACCACAAGAGAATGTCTCACTAAGTGAGCTAGAAAATCTTGCATCGACACACACATATGGTCACAGCTAAGCTCTGTGGTAGGAAGGAAGTTGCCTTTTTGCCAGAAATAACTACAAAACAATACGTTTTGTAGCTATCTCCTTAAGGTTTTTTACAATAGTCAGATAGTGATAGTCTTTCACCAACCCAATCATTCAAGAAAATTGGAAACGTAATAGACAAGCCCTCGTTCAGTCAAGGAATGTCAGTAACTTCTTTATCAATCTTTACCAAAATCATAAACCTAGGTATCTATGTATTGTTTTGTTTTATTCAATGCCATGGCTATCTGATAAAGCATTATCTTCTTTAAAGGGAGATGTGGTAATTGCCTAGTTAAGGCCAGACAACAACACCCTTACTATAAAGAGCAACCTAGGTCAACTAAAAAGCAAGGCCTACCCTTAAAAATGGGAAGCTACTCTGCATACCAGTTTCACAGACCAGCCAAATAAAATACATACTTGCAAAGACAATACATTCTCAAACAATTTATTCAGTTTAATCAATATACCCCTCTCCCTTCCAACTCACTTTCCAGTCTCATTTTGTTCTCATTTTGTTGTTTATTCCTATTAGTTCAATTGGTTTAGATTCTACATACAATGAAAAAAAAATGTGGTGTTTAATTTTCTTCATCTGGATTATTTTACTTAGTTTATTAGTTTATTAGTTTACTGGTTTTTCAGTTCTCTTCATGATGTTGTAAATTATAGAATGTTTATTTTTTTTAAAGTCTGAACATGCCTCAGCACATGCACAGGCCTGTGTGGGGTGTGTGTGTGTGTGTGTGTGTGTGTGTGTGTGTGTGTGTGTGTGTGTGCGTGCATTTTTGTAGTTCAAACCATCATGCCACAGTGTCTCTGTACCACTGCCCACTTGAGAGACACAATTAAAAAGCTGTTTGGGGCTCCCTTTCAGAATCTTTTTTAAAGATTTCTCAGATCTATGTAGATCAGGCCCCATGTTGGGCTCCATTTGTATTAAGAAGTTCTGGCCTAGCCTAGTTCTGAGGCCTGAGCCCACCGACCCAAATAATCATGTAAAGTCTTATATTAATTAATGTTGTTTGGCTCAGGTACATTATTTGCTAACTTTTACTCTTAAACTAACCCATCATTAGCAAAGTGGCTTCATAAGTTTCCTCAGAGCATATTTATCTTCTTTCCTCTGTGTCTGCCTGGCATCAATGCTCTGTTCTTCTTTTTCCCAGAGTTTCCTTAGTCTGATAGCCCCACCCATACTTCCTGTCTGCCTTCTGGTCAATCAGTGTTTTATTAAACCAGTAGGAGGACAAAAATTTACAATGGACAGAAGCATAATCCCACAACAGAAATCTTTTTTAAATGCTAAGTTCATATATTTTGTTTAAATGCCTAGAATTAAGATTGATAACTTATATGAATATGCTATTTTAGTTTTTCAAGTCATCTCCAAATTGTTTTTATAAAATATTCCATAATTTACATTCTCATCAATAAAGGGGCGCTTTTTATCTCCATCTTTCTTCAAATATTCATTAATACTTGTTATTGTTTGTTTCTCTATATATTAATATACAGCATGTTACTATATATGTTAATATATATTAATAGTTCTTACTAACATAAAGTTATCTCATTATGGCTCTGATTTGCATTTTCCTAGTGATGTTGAGCTTTTTGCCCTGTGTTTTTTATTTGTTTGTTTATTCTGTCCATTTGTATATTTTATTTTGGAAAACTAATATACATAGATTATTTGCTTATTTTTCATTAAATTATTTAGTTTCATAATGATTTTATTACATAAGTTTGGATGTTAGCTCTTAATTAAAAGTATGGCTCACATATATTATCTCTTGACTCTATTATTCAATTTGCTGTAAAACTCTTTGGTTCATTAGTGTCTATTTTTGGCTATTAAAGTTCATACTTTTGAAATCAAATTTAAAACAAATAAGAACAGTCATTGATCAGATCAATGTCATGTGTTTTTGTTGATTTTTCCTGTTTTATTCTAGTAGTTTTATAGTTCTAAGTCTTGTGTTAGTGTTATCAATTTCATCTGTTTTCTGTATATTTGTTAAGATTATCCTCTGGTTTCTTTATTTTTCATGGAGATACCCACCTTCCCCAGATCTACTTATTATAGAGGCATCACCATTATAATTTGCATCTCAAGGAAAGTCAATTGATTACACAACTGTGGATTAATTTGGGAGCTTTTCTTGTAGTTCTATTGCTCAAAAAATAGTGCTTATAATGTGTTCTGAGTATTTAATACATGAAAATTGAAATGATATGGAGATTTTATATTAATTGTTGTGCTATAGTCAAAATTATAGTAAACTCACATCAGTATATATCCAAATTAAAAATTAAGAAATGCATTTCTGAATAACACTTAGATCAAAGAGTTATAAAGAATTTAGAGAATACTGGAAAACACTGTAAAAATTAAATTAACAAAATGCATAATATACATTATTCATGAGATGCACCTAAAGCCTTGCTTAAAGAAACTGTAACTTTAAATGCAGCAAAATTTAATCAAAGTAGAATCATTTCAGTTGTAAACTGGATAATGGACTACCCTTCCTTCTTCAGGTCAGGACTTGATTTTATTTTATCTTATCAATAACTTCAGAGTTTTTCTTGCTTTATAATTGATCAAGGCATCTAGAGTTTCTCAGTGTCCAGACAGTGCAGTGGTTTCTGGAGCAGAGCTACTCAATTCATTGTTATTTGTAGTGGTATTATATGTTACATTTTCAATCTACTAGATGGGACCAAATAGCTGGGCTTTTGTGTGGTGAAGGTCACTGTGTCAGTTACTCTTTGACATGTAAGAAGTTGTCCACAACATTAGTAGCTTGAGACATTTATTGTCTCATACATCCTCTAAGCCAGGAAACTATATGAGCTGGATTCATTTGCTTCAGAGACTGTCATAGAATGTGCTCAGGCTACCAGTTGGACCTCTAATAGCTGCACATAATATAATAGCTGCTAAGGAAAGTATGTATATGCTTTATTATTTTTCTCTGCATTCCCTTCATTGTGGGTGTTAAACTGAGAGCCTAGGTGCCATGGGAGCTTTTGAATGACCTTGGCTTTTTGCCAGCTCTCCTCTCTAACATAGCATGTAGAAGATTCAGGTGAGGAAAAGCATAAGGTGTAGCATACAGTCCTGTTCATTGTTAACTAAATATGGAAGTGATATGTCAACAAATATGTTTATGTGAATATCTATATATGAGTCCTAGTCTACTATATCATCCAGAACAGATTCAAACTTGTAGTTTTCTTGTCTCAGTCTATTGTAGAATCTAAATATAGACATACATTACCATATTTAAATTTATTTCTGATATATTGCAAGAATATTTTATATTTACTATTACAAGAAATCTATGAATTCTGCTCATAAGTAGTTTTCTCCTGTGACTTAAAACTGATATAAACCTATGAAAGCTTGTTTATGTTTGTCTGTTATAACATCCCACATATTTGTCTGTTTATCACCCATAATGGCATGGAAGGTGGTAATAGGCAGACAGATGTTATAAAAATCATATCAGTGAAGCAGTATATACTACTGGCTGTGGTTTATTATTTAATAAACACAAATAATTATGAAATACTTTGTTTCTTTCAATATTAAGATATTTTTGTAAATAAGACAATAGTGATCACTTTGTTGTACCTCTGTTGTAATTAGCTAAGAGTTATAATATGGATTATATGCATATGTGATAGTGACTTATAACCAACAATAAAACAACACTGACAAATAATGAGCAGTACACAACTGCTGCTTACCAGGCACCTTGCTACCTTTTTCAGTAAACATTGATGGGTTTGTTTTTCTTTAAAAGCTAAGTAATAGTGGTCTCAGTCATTATTGATGCTCATCCTAAACAACTCTCAAGTTTTCAAGGGATTAAGAATGATGAGAGAGAGAGAGAGAGAGAGAGAGAGAGAGAGAGAGAGAGAGAGAGAGAGAGAGATTCAGAGAGATTCAGGATTAGAATGCTCACTACTGTCATTCCAGTGTCAGTCCTGGAGAAACACTATGGCTAAATATGAAGAAGCCTAAGTAGTAGGTTAAAAAATATGACAATTAGCTGGAAGACTCATTGCATGCTAAGAATTATGTCTAAATACTCTCATAGTTTGCATTCTGGTGTACAGAGCCTTTGTAGTTGATATGCCAAAATTAAATGTAAAATATGATCACATATGTGCTATTTCCTATGGTTTTCAGCAAGGAGCTGTGAAGGTGTGCTTCAGGGGCAGTTATTCTCTTTACATTTACTTATTTACTGTGTATTCATGCATACAAGTCATGTGTCATTCATGGAGTGAGAGGACAACTTGCAGGAATTGGTTCTCTTCTCCTAGAACGTGGGTTCTGAGGATTGAACTCAGCTCCTAGGGCTTGTTAGCAGGCACATTTACCTGCAGCAAAATTTTACCTGCTTAGTAGTTCTGTTTAGAAGCTAAACACAATTAAGTTGATAAGACAATGTATTTATTAATCTTCACTATACTATCCAAAATTTCATAAATAATTTAATATAATTACTTTTCCACTATATTTCAATGTCTCTATTCTCTGTCATGTCTTTTTGCTCACTAATTTAATGTGTGTTACATTAAATAATCTGTAGCCCAGAAAGGTCTTAAACTTACTATCTTCTCCCTCTGACTCCCTAGGAGCTGGTATTATAAGCCTGCTCCTTAGGCCTGCTTCAACCAATCTTTCTAAAAGGCTCCACAGAGAAGATATTTCTGATAAACTGAGGTGGCAGCATTTTGCATTAGTGATTCTAGGCTTTATTCTAGTCTAAGATAAGAAACTACTTTTCTCTTTGAAGCTTTCTGGTGAATGGCATCCTATAGTAGAAAGTTTCTGACCCTGACCAGCTGGAAGTCTAGACACACAGACCCAGCCACCCACTGCTGCTTAGGTCCCCCCAAAGTGACTCAAACACTTATATTAATTTTGGTTCTGTTGGCCTGTGTCTCAGACATATTGCTATCTAGCTCTTTCATCTTAATTCAACCCATTTCCATTAATCTGTTCTGCCACGTGGCCATGACTCACCTGTGTTCTTTACATGATTCTTCTTTGATGACTGGATCAAGTCTCTTTTAACTCTGCCCTCCTTCTACATGTGCTCTGATTTCCTTCTACTGCTTTAGTGCTCGTGACAGGCCAAAAAAGTTCCTTTATGTAAAGAATGATATTCACAACACATAGAAAGACATTCCACATCACTTCCTCTTTTCTGTCTAATCAAAAGGAAGGTTTCAATTTCAACATACCAAAATTACATATAACAAAACAGATATCAAGCAAGAATTACAGTTACAATATCTAGTCTATTTGCATTTAACAAAGTTAAAGAAAATATTCTATCATCTACCATGTTCTTGTGAGTCTAAAGTTTCATATCTAATATACCTTTTAAAAGAACTAAGAAAACTATACCTATAATTATCAAATACATCAAAGACCACAGATGGATATAATATTACCCAAATAAACAGAAAGTGCAAACAAATTCCAAAATATAAAATTGACAGATATGATATCTGTCTACCTGGACAGTTACCCAAAGTTCCTTTGTAATATTGGAACATCCATCTTTAGCTTACTCGCCCAGAGTTTCTGGCATACCTTTCCATGATGCAGAAAATCTGACAGTTTGTCAGTTACTTCTTGTGTCCTGAAAGGTGCTTGGCAATTTTTTTCTGCAAAGCAGGAACCAGAAAGGCCATCTAATCTTATTCTGCCAAAGTTTAGAGGTCACATTCCTATGAGTCCTCCATGATCAGTTTATAGACCATACTGTTAAGCAGTCAATACAAGAACAGTTTCTTATCCAGTGACTTTTGCCACAAAGTAAACTCCATATGGAGTTTCTTTAATGTCCATCACTGTCTTGAAGTACAATGGTGCTGCCAGGAGCAGACCTGTCTCACTGTCCCGAAAAGTCTAAGTTCTTAAATATTTTAAAGGCCATATTCTGAAGATCTTTGGAGTATTTGGATATTACCTATCTAATTGAAATATATCCTTGTATACCTAAAAATCTATCTAACATGTCTATAAGTTTGATTATAATATATGAGTATTAATCTGCATTTGTCAATTATACATTGTACTTTTAAATAAGTTACATAAATATCATACCTTAAACAAGAGCATACATGTAGCATAACAAAAAGAGAAAAATACATACAGCATAACAAAATTGACCTCAAATTTGTAGCAATAAGCCAAAAATCAAACTAATATAAAATATTTTGAGATTAACAGCTGACTTTTGGATTAAGGTAAATTTAATAATCTTTTTAAAACCATTCATATACCATATCCCCTTTTTCTTCTTAGAAAGAGATTGAATATGACCATTAACTATTTATAATGAAAACAAATGTTTATAAGCAATATTTTGGTAATTTGGGCATAGTTTTCCATTACTGCTTTCTGTTAGATTTTGCACATTGGGAGAGACACACACGCTCACTACCAGATACCACATGAGAGTTTATTTCAGAGAGTTACCAAGAGGAGGGTACCTGAAGAAGGGCAGGATAAGGAGAAAAGGCAGAAAGAGGAAAAGAAAGGGGGGGTCTGTCATGTGGAGTTTTTTTTAAGAGAAGGGTTAGGCATGGATCCATATAGCCACACCTAGGGGCATGCCCTCTGCATTCAGCACCATGTTGGCTTTACCACATGCTTGCCAAATGCCAGAAAGTCTTATTTCACCCAGTGCCATATTGGGTCCACCACATGATGTACCAGGAACACTTACATTCCACCCTTTTGTGTTAATTATAAAAAGAAAGCCAGGTTTACGGATGGGGGTAATGAATGGGGTTGATGTTATCTCTTTAAAGCTGCTTCAGGCTATCTTAGGGGCAAAATGTATCTTCTGGTGGTCAATTTGTGCATATTATTTCTTGCAGTCCAGGAGTTTAGGTCATGGAATGGTGAATTTTGATTTTCTGGAGCTCGGAAAAAAATATGAATTAGTAAGAGAATTTTGGGAAATGACACATACTGTACTCTGCTAGTTCTAGGAGGATGGGAAAAAGTTAAATTGGCTTCTGGTCCCTTTCCTTTGGTCCTAGGGGGTGGGAAAATGGTCTGTTTTACCTGTATTGCCATTCTCAAGAAGTGGCAGCTGGAGGGCTGGTCTATGAGGGAAGGGAGGGGTGAGGTGAAATCCCTCAGACCCTTTTGCTGGTAACTGTCTCAGCTTAAGCTCTGAGAAGTAGGCTGGAACAAAAAACACAGAGATGGGGGATTTTAGAGGAATGTGTCTCAAGACAAAAGGATTCTGGATGTCTCTGAAAATATACAATTAAATGGCAGTGGCTGATGAGGCTGGAATTGTCTACTTTTCACCTCAACAATGGAGAGGCTAGAAAGAAAGAGGTGAGACCCCAAAGCTCCTGCAGGACTGCGTATGTGGTTCTCAGTATCCATGAGGAGGTGGACCATCTTGATACCACTATGACTATATGAGGCTCTTTTTCCACAATGATGGTGGTCAAGTTAGAGAGATCTGGCATCACCAATCACCCACAGCCAGGCCTAAGAGATCAACTGGGAGTGGTAATGTAATGTGTAATGTCTATGTAATGTCTCCCTGCCATGTGAGGCTTGGAAACACTCACTTAGACCAGCATCCTTGAACTGCCCTGTGAGGCTAAGTAAGAGCAAGACCTGGCCAGGCTGGCTACCCTGAAAGCAGACACTGGGTTCTACTTGCCATAGAAGGAGGTAAAGGAGCTGGTCAGACAGCTTTTTGCAAGCAGGAGGTATCTTTTAGCATATTTTTCACCTCTCCTGTGACACACCTTAAAAGCTAGCACTACGACTTCTGCCTTGAATCTGTCTGTAGTTTCTTATGTTGGGTGTAGCTCTGGGTAAAAAACAGGTGAAGTTGCTCGGTGCTCTCAGGATTTAAATTGGTATACTGTAAGAGCGCATTTGTGAGGCATTTCAAAACTTGATGAACTTTTTCTGGAGTAAATGTAGCTGCTAGATTTGGAGTTTCTGGAAAGGAAAATGTTGGAAGCAGGTGAGCATTGAGATTTGAAATGTGGATGTTTTAGGAAGAATCTGGTCATGTGGGTAGAAAGAGATGGGTTAGAAGAGAAAGTGTGGAGTTGAGATATGAGAAGAAATAGGGAAGCTTTTAAGAACAGAAATCTGGATGAGACAGTTTAGAACTGAGATATGGAAAGACATAGGAAAAATTCTGTCTGCTCATATGCTTACAAAAGTTAGCTCTCATAAAATATTGGGGTTGGTGAACCATTAGGTGACTATTTTGAGATGTATTTAGGTCAATTTTTTTGTGCCAAAACAGATAAGCTTGGTGGTGTCTAAATAAGACATGAGACTAAGTGGCTCTAGAGTCTTAAGGAGGCATCCTAGAGGTGAGGATGGAGAAATATTTTTTTCTGGCTTATTCTCTATTATGGAGGCCCAGAGAGGGGTCAGAAACTTGCTAAATCTGGGTCATCACCCAGCTGAGCAATCCCAGAGGACAGTGTAACTACACATTGAGCAGCCCCTTGGCTCTCAGAATAGCCACTGAGAAAATGTCCAAAATCACACCAGCTATCTCTAGAAACTCATCAGCATTTGAGACGGGCACCAGGGTAAAGCACAAAATAACAAATGCTAGCCACTGCAAAAGCCCATCAGCCATACAGTGGGCATCCACACACTACCATGAGGGGCCCACCAGCACAGCACCCAGGGAAGGTGTCCAGGGCAGAACTCTGTGGACAAGTCTGAGGGGAAAGCCCCAATAATAAGGATGACAAGAAATGAGTGTCTAGCGAAAAAGGACAGCCGTGACTCGTGAAGATTTTGGCTGGTTGTGACCCTCGGAGAAACTAGTCTTACAGGTAGTTCTCCTTTTTTGCTGACTGAAAAGGGAAAACTTACCAATTGGAGCTGATGGTGTTTAAATGCACTGTGGTGGGGCTAATGAAAGTTGGCCTGGCAGTGACCCCATATTCGGTTCTTCTAGCTTATGTGCACCTAAGCTCAGAAGAGAGTCTGTCCAGGTTTCAGCCCCAAAATGTGAGGTTTTTGCATGTGAGGAGAGACACACACACTCACTACCAGATGCCACATAAAAGATAATTTCAGAAAGTTACCAAGAAGCGGGTACCCAGAGAAGAATGAGGGAGAGGAGGGAAAGAAAGACAGAGAGAGAGAGAGGAGAGAGATGGGGCTGTCATGTGGAGTTCCTTCTTAAGAAAATGTGTAGGCACAGATCCACTTCACCACATGGCCACCACACGCCAGAAACTCTTATTTCACCCAACGCCATGCTGAGTCACCAGTGGTGTACCAGGAATACTTACACTTCCTGCTGATTAAGGCAAGCTGGCAATCTTACAGGTTCTTGAGACTGGATCATCTTAGTTGTAGCCTTAAAGCTAATGTGGCCATCCCTCTGTGTAAACAAAAGCAGAGTCTCTTTTCCAAAGCAACATATCCTTAGGCACATATTTCAAAATCAAGATACCTTTAAAATATATGTTTGTTTAACTTAGCAGCCTTTGCAATCAATTGTCTTTCTGCAGCTAGCTCATTAACAGTTAAAAAATTAAAAGAAAACACAATAATAACCATAATCCAGATTCTTTGTATATTTGCTATCCTTACATGGATTTTTATATTTGTATTCCTCTATTTCTCTTTTTTCTTTTTCTTTTTATAGAATAAAGTCTCATTTTTTTTAATCCATGTATCTCCTTGTTCTATTTCTCATTTTAAGGGCTTTCTCTAACTCTTTTTCTTTTCTATGCAGTCTATATATTCTTTTTCACACTCATTTTTACCTATTGAGAAGTTTACTCTCTCTGAGTCTGTTTTATTGCATATCCTTAATCATTTTCTAACCAGAAGAGCTTTTAAAATTCTAGATTGTGAAACATTGCTTTGGCTGCTGACTCCACCCCACTTGTTGGCTTTTCAACATGGCAGAGGCACTGGAGCCATACATATTTTACCAATTATTAGAATATTATCAAATATTGTGGAACTATTACCACCACCCCCCTACTCTGGGGAATTTTAAGTTTCACAGGTCACCAAGTAGAGCACCATCACCTACTTATTCCATTTAAGCATTTGGCAGCAGGGCTTCTTAAAGAACCACGCAGTGTCTGCCAATAAAGCTGAGTCAGGAAGCTTTTTAAAGGAGCCGTGTCTGCTCACCGCTAGCAAACAGAGCAGTTCCAGAATATGCTGCTACCAAGAAGCCATCTTTGACTCTTTTACTTTTGTTCAATATAAACAGAAACCTTAAATCGATCATATGCAGCTTGTTGCTTATACCAAATCATTTGTGAGACTTTGGGAACTGGCCTTGGTTTAAACTGCCTACTGCAGACCTGACATTTTTAAGTGTAAGCCCAAATACCAAGGTGTCTCTGTACCATGACCCACTTTAGAGATACAATTCAGAAGCCACTTTTGGCTCCCATGTCTGTGCTCTACAACCCTTTTTTAAGCTTTCTCAGGTTTTATGTGGGTGTTCACACTAAGTTGGGCGCCATCTGTAGTAAAAAGTTTCTGACCCTAACTGTCTGGTGGCCCAGAATCACAGACCCAACCACCTGCTGCTGCTTAGGTGCCCTCAAAATGACTCAGACTTTTATATTAATTGTCCTATGTCTCAGGCATATTGCTAGATAGCTCATCTATGTTCCTTACATGCTTCTTCTTTGGCAGCTGGATCAAATCTCTCTTAACTCCACCCTCCTTCTACCTCTGCTCAGATGATTTCCTGCCTACTGTTTTGGTGCTTGCCACAGACCAAAACATTTTCTTTATTTAAAGATTGATATTCACAACATATAGAATGACATTCCCACAGTACCATCCATCATTCATTTGTGAGTCACATAGGACCAATTACTTACATCTAAGAGATGTAGAGAAGGACTTGAAAATCAGGGTACCATGAGATTCTTCAAGAGCATGGCAATAAAACTTTGGCTAGGTCCTACCTTTCACAGATTATACCTCCCAGATGTACTACTTGTATGACCAAGTCTTCAACACATGGTCTTTTGCATGGTACTAGTCACTCATTAGAATACTAGCTCCCCTTCTATAACAGAATAATGGCCTAATCATCAGTAACCTCACCTAGAAAATGCCGTTATACACTTTGACATGCATGGGCTGACTCTGTCAGCTGACATCCTGTGAGATTTTCCAAAGCACTAAAATGAATTGCACAAACTTCTGACTTACCTTCCTCAATAGCGTCTCAACCATTCTCCATGGGAAGAAAAGAACAGTGCACAGAGATCATATTGTCCAATTTCCTATACAGCATAAAAAGCACTTATAGTCATTTTGAGTGTTAAGTAGTAATTTTCATCTCTTTATTATAATTTAATAATTGCTGATAGAAGCAGGAAGTACATAATTCCCCTTTTAGCCATACTTTAGCAGTTTGTTCTGCCAAAGGAGGAGTTAAGCTACCCTCAAACACATTTTGTGATGGTCATGCAGACATAGAAATAGAATTAACCAGACTTTGAGATAATCAAATCCCTACCTTATTTTACAGTCATATAAACTAACGGACAGAGCAGCACCTACATTGTAAGAGCTATTGAAGGAGGGGACAGAAAAGTGCTTTCTGAATATCACAGTTCTCCACATTTTCAATGTGTCATTTAAGTATCTGGAGTGAAAAGTACAGAAGTGACAACTTGAATATGTTCTGACACTAAAGATATGTATATTTCATACTCAACAATTGTGCACTTAAATGTTTGTTGATTAGCAAGTTAATCAGTGCCCTGAGGTTCCTTCCTTTCTACTACAGTGCCTCCTCTCAGGCACACTCATCACTAATTCACACTACCTGCCATTTCAACATACAGGAGGAAATAGGAGTACAGAAATTTCCAGAACCCTGAGCAATGTATTCTCATCTTTGCGGTATGATGAACTTCTTCTCAATCTCAGCAGCAACCTGTCACTAGAAAGCCAAACTTTCTGTTGAAAAGCCAGGAATATCAAACTAAAAGACTGTAGCAGAATCCACCTCTAAAAATACAGGAGGATTGAAGGGTGACCCCATATGTGCTTGGGTGGATGTGATAAAATGCAAATTTGCAGTTTCCAGTGGGAGAGAGAATGATACAGTACTAGGTCACAAGTGTGAACTGAATGAGGATTTTTAAATATTAATGTAACTGGGGGAGGATTGCTTTCAGATGGGAGGGGCTGCCTAGGAAAGAAGTTTGTGGGGGCTGAGGGTGGAAATTGACAGCATATGAAGCTGTTGGGTGGAATGAAGGAGACAAGGTTGTAAATCTAGGAAGTCAGATAATTATGAGCCAAGTGCACCAGGCCTGAACAGAAGGGAAGTTTGGGAAATGCTCTAGGATACTGTGCAGATGTGAGACTGGGAATCAGATCTTCTCCTAGGATAAGAAAAGAGCTATATCAGGTTTCTCTACAATTAAAGTGATGAAGAGAAGACTAGAAAGAGCAGTGTTGCTTCTTCTTTTTCAGAGATTGCTCATGTTTCTGAGAGAACCTTAAATGTGTGCAACTTAAAGTATCTTGTGGGGATAGAATTGATGGTTAAATAACTTGCTAAATAAGCCTGAGAACCAGGGTTCAGAGACCTGAAACCCATGTATATGCCCAGTTATGGGACAATGACAGCCTATATGTAATCCCAGGCTACAGAGGTAGAGACAAGGCATGAACAGAGCAAGCTGTCTAGGAAGACTAGTTATTCCCAGGAACACTGAGTTTGATTGACAGATTATGATACAGTGAAAAAGGCAGTTTCCTAACATCAATTGGGACCCCCATATGCATGTGTACTTATGTACATTCAAATACACACACACACACACACACACACACACACACACACACACACACAGGGCATAGACTCACCCGATACTAGATAAAAAGAAATAAAGAAATAAATTAAAATAAAGAAAACAGCAATAGCACCAATGGTCAATCTACAAAAGGGATCCAGTTTGTCTCCCCCATGGCGTCCTTGACTATAATTTTAGTGGAAGACACAAGTAGACACAGTGTCACTCTGCAGTCTTCCTCAGCTCTGCTACCTGTACTCTACATATGTTTGGATTCTACCTCTGTGATTTCATTCAAACAGCAAGCAAGGAGTGATGAGGCAGAGGAGTGTTTTTCCAGTTAAGAAAAGCTGCTCCAGCACACACTGCCTGTTTACTACTTTTCCTCAGCCTACTTAATTGATATAATATTCTTAACTGCCCCCTTCCTCTCAAGATTTCCACAAGCCCCAAAGCTTAGCGTAGGTAGATAGTTTAATGCACAATAAACTTGAACTACAGTGCCAAGTACATGGATTACAGATGATAATTTAACATAGTTCAGTCAGCTTAGGTGCAGTAAATCATCACATTTACCAACTATAAGCCACCTCACTTAAATACCGCTTCATTTCCCTGGATCCTGAACTTATGCTGATCTTCAGCAATTCTCCAACTAAGCTATGCCAAGCCTTCATCCCATGATTGCATAAGCTCCAATTCTTTATTGCTAAGTCCTCTTCCATCCTTATTTCAGCTCTCACTCTGTTAAACCCATTGCTTCTTTCATTCTGTGTCTGTCAGCATTTAGTGCACAGCATCAAATGTTGAGTTCTATATACTTCTTCATAAAATTATATTTTCTTAATACATCACCTTCTGTCTGATGGCCAGTGTGGGCTTATACTCAAAAATAATATTGGCAAGATAGATTGGTAGGTAAGTAGATAAATAGATAAGATAGATGCACAGATAGATACATAGACACATAGACAGACAGATATATAGATTCCTACATAGACAGAAAATAAATATATCCATCTATGATGATGTGGCAGTCTATAGAACTTTAACTAATGATCAAAAATATTTAGAATCAGGCATTTTAACAAAGTCATAAAACAACCTGTATCAACCAATATAGCTTTCCAGTGTGCAACACAATGGATAGGAACAACAGAAGTAGCAGGAAAGGCCACAGGTCTATCACACTGTCTTTATAGTAGGAACTACAGATCCTTTTGCAGTTGTTCCTTTTTGGAAAAACACAACTGGAAACCTTCTGTTAGGGACTTCCCAGGGATCTCCATTTCAATACCCATGCCTGTGTACAGCCTCTGAATCAGAGCCGAGCAGTTGCCTGCCATTGCCTCTCAACCACATCAGACTCTAATGTTTCTTTGATCGCAAACTTCTAGGTGACTAGAAGTCTACAACAAAGCACACTTTCCACCTCAGAACCAATAGGTTTCATTACACAGCAGGGTGAACAAGCCCCTTCAGCCATCTCCTTGTTGTCTGGCTTAGATTTTAACCTTCTTTTCAATCTTCTGTGTTTCTCTCAATCTAAAGTTGAAGAGAGTAGATGGAGAATACTTTGGGGCATTTGAAAGCCAATCTGCAGAGAGACCCTGGGGTGCTAGCCCTTGACAGCTTTATTTCAGAGACTTGTTGGAAAGGCAAGTAGGAAAGGATGCTATTGTTGCCATTTCAAAACAACATCCAGCATCACCTTCTGCTTTGACCTCTTCACCCTTCCCTTTCAATAAATTATCCTTTGATTTTTCAGTCTCCCTTTTCCTAGTCAGAGAAAAGTATATCCCCCTTCTAGATTTAGCATACAAATCACTTTAGTCATTTTATAGTTATGAAGTGTAAGAAAATTTTCATAAAGGGGAAAATACTCAGGATTTTTATGAATAATCCAAATATAGTTGAACCTTAGAACTCTAGGATGAGAAATTGAATTGTTATGCATTCAGAAAAAATAACATAACCTGAGCAATCTAACACCAGTCTTCATCTACACACAATAAAGTCAAGTTCTAAAATGTATAATCATACCTCCATATAACATGCAGGATATTGTGGTTTGTTTCTTTATTGTATTTTATTTTAGTACATAGACAGCTATGCAAATGGCATTAAGTAACTCAGTCAAGGCATAACTCTGCTTTTCAAAGGAAAAATAATATTACTTTTTAAAATCTAAACATGTGGAAATATAATAACAAAAAGCATAAGGGAAGATTAAAATGTTGACTCAAACTACTTTAAAAATAAAATATTTAAAATTTTTACTAAGAAAAAGCGAATTATGATTAGAAGCAAGTAATAATGGCAAAGACAGAAAGGGTACCATCTATATAAAAATTACATATTTATTGAATTCATCAGCTCAGTGATAGCTATTCTCAATTATTGACCTGACTACATCTGAAATCAACAAAAATCCAAGCAGCTGGGTATGACTGTGGAGGATTTCCTTGAGTGGATCACTTGAAATAGAAAGACACTCTAACTCTGAGTCACTCTTTCTGGTGGCAGCTCACATAAAAAAATATGATGGAAAGAAGTGTTTGCTGTCTGCTTTCTTGGCCTCATTCTTCCTGGCAAATTGATTTATCCTGTTTCTGAGGCATCCCTTCACTACCATATTACTTGGTATCAGAATCAACTTCTTTGGGATTTCAACATAAATGTAGACTGAAGACCAGAAGCTATCTTGGAGTCCTCCAGGACTCCATCTTCAAAATTAATCTGCTGAGACATCCAGTTTTATGGACTGAACAACTACCAGGTTCTGACCTTTCCACTAGGAACTAGACATTATTAGATCATGAGAACCACAGTGTGCAAGCCACTCTAATAAATCCTCCTTTGATTATATATATTCATTTTATCTTCTCTTTTCCTTTGGAGAATCAATAGAATTTCTCTACACAGCCTTCCCACCATCTCTTAGCACTTGTACAAATATCTATTCTTTCACTGGGGAATGTCTTTTATCTCTCATGTCTGCATGGCTTTCTCTTATTTATTCTTAAAAACCCTAGACTATTTTTCATCTTATCTGACAAACCTTCCTTATTCTAACCTCTAAAATATGCCTTTGATTTTTAAATAATTTTATCTGAAATTAATTTTTGTATTACAAAATTTAATGCATTTATTTAATGTAAGAGATTATAAAATCTCTTAAAGTTAGTATTTTTAACCTATTCATTTTCTATAGTACCTCCTACAGTGTATTGATGCATATTAACTCTTTGATATATGTTTGCTTGATTGAATAAATTTAATGTTTTCTGTTAATTACATGATAGAATATAATAGTTGTTTGTTAACTAGTGGGATGTTTATATAAGATAATAAGATATCAACAAACAAACAAGAAAAAAGCAAAGCATGCCCAAGCTGCAAACCACAACAACTGAACAGCTTGGGATCAGAAACACCCTGGACTGACTCCTTGGATCCCACTCCCCCTAGAGGAACACCCAACTCACTCCGAGGGAATGGGGAGAAAACTGGATCTGCCAGGAGTGGAGACTGAACTAAGCAATATTGGGGCAGTGGGACCATGGGACTGCCTGCAGCCTGCCCAGGGATGGGATGGGGATTTGTGGAGAAGAATGACCTGATGTGGTGGGAGGGGGTAGGGACCTTGAATAAGGATATACAAGGTTAGAAAGTGTGACTTCTTTGTTCATAATAATAATAAAAAAATAATAAGACATCTGAAAAGGTCACTCAGGAAAATAACTTTTAAGACATTTAAAATATAATAGTTCTTTTTAGGGACTTTTTCTTACACTGGTCCTTTTAAAGCCTTTCAGAACACAACTAGAATAATTTAGTTTGGAAACATAAAATCCTTGGTGTTTAAGAGTTATATGAATATGCTTTGTGCGTGCTTAAGGGCCACACAAAATATAAAATATTGGTATTATTTGCTTTGTTATTGGTATCTTTCTATTCAACTTTTTATCAACATAAAAGCAAAATTATATAATTTGCAGATGACAGATATATGGGAGGAAGAACTAGCAAGAAGAAAGATAAAATAAAGTTCACAGAAAATCTGACAGATTGCAATAATGAGTAGAGTCCTAAAATGATGTGTAATATGCACAGATATAAAATAACAGACTCCTGTTAAAAAATCATTCCAGGAGAGACCTGTGACCTCAGTTCGTATAAACTATAGGCAGATCTGGGAATAGAGAGTAATTCTACCTTCCTCTGTTGGAGATAATGAGCCCAGAACAGAGGAAGTAATATGCCACATCTGTCAGATACTGACATATTTAATATTTAGACATTGAAATTTGGGTTAGTAATCTAGAATATGGTCTGAAATAAAATCCAGAGTTTTGAAAGGTTTAATAGAGTATCAAGCAGTTGACAGATACAGGATTGTATTGTTGGGAAGAAGATATTTAAGAAATGCATAGAGGTTTCTACAAATAGTTCAAGGACATTTGAACATCAAAAACACACAAATGGCCAATCAGAGATTAAATGAGGCTCTCGAAAAGGTAATAGGGCAAATACTACCTTCTTTGTTAAGTGGGAATTGATCTAAGCCACTGTTTCCGCTAATTGCAAAAATACGTATCTTTAAAACTTTTCTAAAATGAGTTTCCTGTAATTAGAAATACTCAAAGAAGGTGAAATTTATTGTTAACAGGATGTTTCTGAAATATGTCAGAAATTCTGTGTATATTATCATTTTCTTGTTTATAAATGCATATCCATTGATTTGGTGAAACACTTTTCTTCCATCCATGTCTATTGCAATACTAGACATAAAAAGTCCCATTTTCATAAATAGATGAAAAGTTATAACACCATAGCTTTTGTAGTAGGAAATCTTTAACTACAGAGAGATTATGTAAATTGAATATTCAATAGTCCTGTCATGGCTGTGGCTGAGACAGATTATTTCAAACTTTATTGTGAATCAAAATCACCTAGACAGATTGCTGAAGTCCCCACCTCTTCCATTCACCACTGGCATTTCAGAATGAGCAGATATGGAGTGGAGACCCCAAAATGTGGCAATCTCACCTGTCAGATGATGATGATGAGGAGGAGGAGAGTCAATGTTATCATTACAAATGTTTTATTTATAGTTATTGCTAAAGAAACAAAGCAAAGTGGCACAGTATTTAGTGAGGAAACCATCCTGTTACCCTTGGTTGATAATATTGGTCCATGTCCTAAGATGCAATTCAACGTGTAATGTGCTTTGACATAAACGTAAAGGAAAATAAATTTCCATCATTCAAGAATCTATTCTAGACCATGTATAAGTAAGAAGTAATTCCTTATAGAGATTAAGAACTGAACCAGCAAGTACAAAGGAGTGAAAAGTAAGTGGATAGCCAACAGAAAAGTAGATGAAAGAGGAAAAAAAGCAAGATGCATCTGTCAGACTGCAGATCATGGGATCATGCAGCAGATTAATGCTGCTGCCTTGAGCAGGTCCTCTCATCCAATATGATAATTTATTATTAAACTATTTCTTTTTCCCATTTACTTTGTATTTGTTTTCCTGTGTCCTTTTTCATATAACAGACTTACCAATCATTTCAAAACTGTATAATTAAACGTTAATGACTTGGGAATGTGGAATGATGTCATCCTCCAGCCTTAGGAGTGGCTATTGAGTAATAATTTCTCATTTACCTTTTGTTGAAACTCAATCCTCCCCACATAGAGATATTTTAAGGATGCCCATTTTAGTCCTACTACTCAGTATTACATAATATGCCTTACAGTTCTCAAAACTTGTCTAAGTACTCAATTGTTTAGTTTTGCAGAAGATCATCATTTTGTAGTAGAATTCAAAGAGCAACAGATTTGTGTAAAAGAGTTTCTTACATCAGATAATAGTGTGCAAAATGTAATAAAGGGCTGTGGAAAAACAAATTCCATTACATTTCAAGCAGGTAGAAGAACTCAGTATCAATCATATGAAGATAATTTTGTCAAGCGTGAAAAATGTAAGATTTATGGGGTCACATTGACTTCCACCAAAATTCCATACACAAAAGACTGTGAAATTGGGCAATGTATAAGAACAGAGATTCCTTATAGGAGGGAACTAGGGATTTTATATGTGGACTTTGAGGATGGAACAAAGTCTGCAATGCAGAGGTCAAAATGAGGCCAGGAACAAGTGATATCTGCCAATGAGAGAGCCAAATGGAACCAATCCAAGAGAGGTAACATGTGCTGCCAATGGCAGAGTTACAGGTCAGGCTTTTCAGAGCCTTTTCAAGCTCAAATTACAGTCACATGACCATCCCATAAAGGAAAAACATGCATTTACAGAGTTTAATGTGTCCTGTGCTGGCTTTTGATCTACTGTTCAACCTATTATTCCCTTCTATATTCCGATTTGTTCCTTGTGTTATAATGATCTTTTATCTATGCCAAACATATTGCTCTCCTTCTCACAGCTACTAGGTTGCCTTGATTCTTAGAAGTGACTTTAAACTTTTGAATAGTACTGAGATCATCAAGACCATGGGGACTCTTGAATATGAGCTGCATGCTTTTTATATGATGAAATGGCCATGAAGCTAAGGCATCAATAGGCACAATGCTAAGGTTTAATTTGACATGTCCTCCATGGGCTTATGTGTTTAAATGTGTATTATATATTTTTAATTCACTATTTTAACATCCTCCATAAATAGTATGAATGCTTTCTAAAGTTGTGAAACTTTTTGGAGGTAGTCTGACTGGGAAAAGTGGACCGGTGTAGGACAACTCTTAAGGACTGTAGGCTGCCCATGCTTCTATTCATGTTAACTGTTTGCTTCCTGGGGGTAATGAGCTGTTGCCTCATGGCACTGCTATTGTAAGAAGAGCTGCTTTAGACCCCATGCTTTCTCTCATGAAAGCACTGAAGATGCTCTGAAACTATGAGCTTAAATAAACCTTTCTCCTTGAAATATTTTTCCGTCTCATCTTTTGTCACAATACAGAAAGTCATTAATGAAAAGGGCATGGTCAAATGGAAGAGCATTTATGTTCTTGTGTCTCACCTTGTACCTCCCTACTTCAGTACTGTCACTTGGTTTCTGAGCTTTTTTCCTCTCTCCTTCTTTCCCTGCCTTCCTCCCTCTTCTCTCCCTCCCTCCCTCTCTTGCCCCCTTCCTTGCTTCTCTCATTCATTTCCCAACCCTCTCTGCTCAGGGGCCATCAAGATCACTCAGTGGATTAAAGGTTCTTGACACCAAGTCAGATGACATGAGTTACATTTCTGGAGCCCACATGGTAGAAAGAAAACTGGCTCTTACATGTCTTCTGATATCCTCAAACATTTTATAGCATGTATGTACAAATGCACATGGATACAGACACACACACACACACATCATTTAAAATAGAAACATTAAACCTCTTCTCGATGATTTCAGTTTTTCTATTCACATACTGATAATATACACTGTAGGATTTAATATTCCTCTTATATTAGAACATGACTATCCTCCTTCTCCTGCTCTTCCTCCTCCTGCCTCCTCTTCTAGTACCACTATTGGAAGATGCCTTAGTAGTAAGAGTCATTTCAGCAGTCTTAGACTTCTGTCCCTTAGCCAGAGTCTAGTGGCTTTTTAAACCACAAATTTACTGCTGGCACCATTCCATTCCATAACTTTTACAGAAAATTTTCTTTATTAAATACTTTCAGCTTTAAATACCATGTGTGGTTCACAGTTTTATGTACTGGGTCTCCCTTAATTGATTATATATGATGATTTAATTAGAGGAGACTGGACAAAGAATATTAGATACAATCATATTCAGAAACAATGAAGATAGAGTTTTAGGAAAGGCCACATTGTACTACAGACAGGGAATAGGGGTTTCTTCTTGTTGGTTAGCATGTAGCTCTAAATTTAACTAAATAATAGCCTAAATATTCTGGAATCTTTTTTTCTAATTAATAAAATGCTGTATATAATATATATATATATATTATTATTGAATACAGTCTCATTTTTTATCCATGTATCCCCTTGTTCAAACTCCCTTCCCTCTCCCACCCCTCTCGGTCACTCACTCTTCTCCTCAGCTCCTTATCTTCTCCCCAGCAAAGCAGGAGGTCCCAAGGTCCCATGGTGGCTTAATTCAGCATCCACTCCAGGCAAATCCACTTTCCTCACCTCAACATCAAAACTGGGTCAGGTGTCTTTCTGGAGGGAATGGGCTCCAAGGTGCTGGTCCAAGGTTTTTCAGATCCCAAGCTGTTCAGTGGTTGTGGTTTGCAGCTTGGGTATGCTTTGCCTTTTGTTTAAAGTCCACTAATGCATGAGTACATTCCCTGCTTATCTTTCTGGGTTTGCAGTACCCCGCTCAAGAGGATATTCTCCAAATCCATCCATACTCTAGAACCTTAAATTTACTTTTGTAGAACTAACCAAGGCAAAAGAATGCAATTATTATTTAAATACATACAAAAAAAATGTTTTCTTAGTGACATGCCAGCAATTCAATTAGAAATAGGTTTTTAAATAAGTTTCTCTCCATAAGTTGTTTATAATTACTATATATTTCAGATACAATATAATTATTTCCTTTGTTGTATATGTCTATTGTTTTTTGAAAATTTTAGTGTTTTTAAACAAATAGAATGGGAAGTTGTAAATATAAAACAATACGAAGTACATGCATAGTTATCAGTAGTTGCTTCGAAGAAAATTAAGCTTGGAGAAAAGTTATGATTTGAGTCAGAGTACTGAATAACCTGGTCGTTGAAGTCTTTTTGTAATTAACAACAGTGTAAGTAGAGAACTAATAAGGTCTGAGTACATGCCAAGGATGTATTTGGAGGAAGATCATTCCAAAGGAGAGAACATAATATAAAAACAGTCATCGAGAAATGCTTTTAGCAATGGTGAGAAATTGCAAGAAGGACCATATGGATCTTGTTGTCTGGTGTCTTGGTTAAGATATTTATTGCTGTAAAGAGACACTATGGCTGTTCAAACTCTGATGAGGAAAACATTTAATTGGAGTACATCGATCACAGTTTCAGAGGTTCAGTCTGTTATCATCTCTGCAGAGAAGATGGTTGTACAGAGCAAAGATTTTGCTTATTATTTTTAAAGAGTCAAGAAGCTACTGAAATGTGATCTGTGGTAATTAAGGTAATTGGGTAGTCATTTGGCTAATACTAGCTGCTCTGTAGAAAATTGAGGTACATAAGCAGATGAATTAAAGGTTGTAATCTTTAAAGGGGTAAGATATAGAGGATTTCATTGAAAATTTTAAGTAAAACAAAAGGTCTTAGTCAGTTATCTACAGTCAAGCATGTACAATAAAAGAGAGAGGAGAGATCTCTAGTGTTTATTTGAGTAAGTATATAACAAGCAGTGCCATTTACTGACTGATTTTTAATCATCAAGATAGTCAGTTTTAAAAAGGAACAATTTTGACTTTATTCCACATAATTTTGAATTTGATATCTTCCTGTTAAATGTTTAACTTGAAATATTAGGTTGACAGATATATGTGTGTCTAGATTCCTTGATGTACTTAGAAACCAGACTTCCTTTGAATGTATTTATATTTACCAAAACATCACAAATAGCACAATTGTAATTACTGAAAGAATTTCAAGCAAATGGGAAATTGTCGTGAGTTTTTTCTCTGATTTGTATTAGTATACATTTTTACCTTATTATGCAATTAATGACTATTATAAATTTAGAAGTGACAAATGAAAATGAAAAACTCATGGTAATGCTGACATTAGCTGTTTATCTATTTGTGGATTTTCTTCCAGTGACTTAATGTAACTTAACGGAGCCTTGTCTGACTGATCAAATATTCACTGAAGCTATGTTTTATTGCTGTAAATAAAAACTATAAATATTCAATACTTATGATATTGGTGCCATAATCAATAGTTAGTTCAATGACCTGCACATAATACTTTGAAATGAGTTACATCTTTACCTAGAAATTTGACATATGACAAAAAAGTTTAAATATTATGAAGGAATATATTCAGTAAGTTTGGGCTCAGTCTTACTTCACATCATAACCCAAAATTAAGAGCAAAATTTGAAAACATAAATACCAAATTATCTTGCAGTTTACCTGCACTGCCTATTATTATGCCAGATTGACACAAATAGAAGGATCTGGTAAGATGTCAATCTAATTGAACAAACAGTTCCACAAGATTGGTCTGTGGAATATTTTCTTAATTGATGACTGATGTGAATGGGTCCAGTCCATTATGGGTGGCACTACTCCTAGTCAGATGACAGTTTTAGATGGCATAAGAAAGCAATTTAAGCAAGCAATCAGAGAAACAAATCTTGAAACAGCATTCCTCTATGCTCTCTGCATCAGTTCCTGCATTAAGGTTTCAATCTTGAGTTCCTGCCCTAACTTCCCTAGATGATAGACTGTAGGCTCTATGGTGAAATAAACTTTGCCCTACGTTACATTTGGTCATGGTGCTTTATCATAAAACACAAACTCTAACTAAGATGTTTCCCTTACCTCCTTAAAGCTATATTCACCAGGTATTCAATAATATTAAAATCTAAATCTACTGATGAGTTTCTATCTCATTCAGATCAAGGCCAAAATTTTCAAGTGACATCTAAAATATTAGATATTCTGAACCCTGCAATGTCTTCTCATCTTCTTTTATTTGTCATTCTACCTTAGATATGCAACCACCCTCACAAAGATACACATCATCTCTCTACCTTACCACCTGTGTATCTGATGCTCACTATGCAATGTTCACAGTGTCCAAATGAAATATTCTATCATCTTCTTCTTGTCTCTACACAATGAAAAAAAACTTTCCCTTAGAACTACACTTAAAATAGTCACTAGAAGAAGACCTAATGTCTCCATGGTCTTAAAACAATATAATGTTTAACTGCCTTCTAAATCTAAATAAATGAAGATTTAACTTCCCATCAAAACAAAACAAAAACTCATTTTACATCAGTTGGAAACCTTTCCACAAAGCCACATCTAGTCAAAACGTAGAGTGAAACTTACTGTGGATTGTCCAGTCCCAAGAGAAACATCTACAATACAATACCCATGTTCAAGAATCAAGGAAGAGGCAGAAAAAAGATTGTAGGAGATAGAAAATCATAAGATTCCATCTTCTAGCTATGACAGAAAAATTATACCCTTGAGACCTCAACATGATGGCTGCCTACACAAGATCAGAAAATTTCCATCAATTGACATACCAGTATAGATGAGGGAAATCCTATAGTGCTCTATACCAACATGAAGAGCCACAGGAAACTTTCCAAAAAAGAAAACTTATTTTTTCCCCAAGGATGAAGCCTTTGATTGGTTATTCAATACCCAGTGTGATCAGCCCTTGAAACATATACAGGCAGGTGACCCGACACTGGAAGGATATAGGAGGTTGCATGTATTTGAAATTTATTTATATGTATATATAACAACAATGGGTAAAGATGAAGAGGTCGCATAATTGAAAGTAAGGCTTAGACAGACATGGGAAGGAATAAAGAGAGGGAGATGAGTAGGATGTAACTATATTTTATTAAAAATAAAGTCACTAAAACCCGTGTACTCCCACTGTGCTCTTCCCTGAGTATCTCTTTCATTCTTCACCTTATTTCAATAATATAAATTTATTAATAACTAGTGTGTATTTGTTTATAGATTTTCTTTCCTTATTAGAATGTTAACTTTATAACAAGGGTTTTCTTTGCTTGTTTATTTATTTATTTATAACATTGATATACTGGCTTGTTTTGTCAACTTCTCATGAGCTAGAGTCTATTGAGAATATACTACCATAAGGTTGGACTGTAGTCAGGCCTCTAAGGCACTTCCTTAAGCAGTAATTGATGGGGAAAGAGTCCAGACCTTTATGGTCCTGGGTGCTGCAAGAAAGCAGGCTGAACAAGCCATGGGAAGAAGCCCAGTAAGTAGTGTCCTCCATGGCCTCTGCATCAGGTCCTGTCTCCATATTCTTGTCCCTGCTGATTTTGATGATGTATCATAAAAACTTTCTGGCCCAGACTTTCTGGCCTAGCCCTGAGGATTTGACCCACTTGCAGCCACAGTGCTGCTTAACACCAAATAATCATTTAGAAGCTTATATTAATTTCATGCTAATTGACCTATGGCTCAGACATATTGCTAGCTCTTTCATTTTAACTCAACCCATTATTCTTATCTTGTTTAGCCATGTGGCTTAGAACCTTTTCTCAGAGCTGTACTTAGTCTCCTTTCCTCTGGGTCTGTTAGCATCTCTTCTAGTGTCTCTGTTTTGCTCTTCCTACTCCCAGAGTTTTCTTAGTCGAGAGACCTGCTCACACTTCCTATTTGCTTTCTGGTCAATCAACATTTTATTAAACCAGTAGGAGGGACAAAAATTTCAACATACCAGAACATATTCCCACAGCAACTGTGATTAAAATAAACCCTTTCTACCCCAAGTTGCTTTTAGTCATGGCATTTCATCACAACCTTATTAACCCAACTGAGACAATTGATTTACTCATTGATCCTGGCACAATGGCTACCACATATTTTGGCATATGAATATGTTAAAGGTGAATGCATGTAGTATGAAATGGGAGATAATCATAAGTGGCATTTTTCTGATCTATAGTTAGATGTATTATTTTGTACAAACGGCCCAGGCCTGCAGATAGCATGTTTTCTTAATATAAAAAAGAGTAAGTTTAAAAAATAAAATAAGGCTTTTCAAAAGAAAAAAAAAAGACTAAAGTGGTTTAAAGACCAGAGAGGGAAAGCAATGTGGAGAAGAAGAAGGCAGAGGAGGAAGGGAGAAGGAGGAGGTGGGGTACGACAAGGGGCAAGAAAGAAAGACAGGGAATGGCAAATAGGTACAAGTGTCGTTTGATTTCTCTGCTGCAATTTGTTTAGGGGCCAGACAAATATGTTAAATTCCTGGGAGAGTAAGCATAACATCCAGAGCCTCAAATAGACTGAGATAGTGAGTACTATATGGATAGAAAGATAGTGAGAAGAATCCCAGAATAAAACAAATCTGAATCTGGGCCAGACCAGGCCACACTAGACTCTTGGCTGTACACTATAAATTGCCATTGATGGTGGAGGGTCAGAAATGGTATTTTAAGCCCACTGTAATCCCCCTGTTTTCTGTTGCTCTGGGAAAGCAGTATTTACAATGGCTCTCTCTGTGCTTCCCACATGGGATTTATCCACTGTTGTAACCTTGGGCTGCTCATTGTGAAGCTGGAAAATACAACTCCCTGACATTTAAGCTGCTTTGAAAGGGGAAATGCAACTGTCAGCTCAGGTAGCTTTAAGCTGTCAGAGCTGGGTGACTAAAACCAACTCATCTCTCCTCCACATCCCACATGAGGAGAGAAGCTGACATTTTGATCTTCCTGTAATAAACCCTTCCCATGCAACACTGCAGTCTCACCAAGGTGAATGCTGGGATCCTCTGTGTGACAGTAAGCATGAGTGACCTCTCCTTCCCTTCCATGGTTTCTGAGTTATTTACAGTAAAACACTACCTACCCACTTGGATTTGTGAATGCTCCCAAGTGATCTAATACAAAGGAGAGATCCATTTCTCACGGCTTTTCATTTTGTCCATTCTCCTTATTTTGGTTTGACTATTAAGAACAATTTTTCTGTTCCTTTGACATCTAAGGCTTCATGTTTTGCTACTCCTCTATCTTTAGAAAATTTATGAAAATACTGTCTTCTAAGTGCAAGGGTAGATCTTCCTGCTTGGCTTAATCAGACCATTCTATTATGCAATCCACAATCACTGGTCAAAAATGAACAAATGATATAAATAGCCCAGGCAACAGGGGTCTCTACATACTTGCTTAGCATTCTGTTATGGGAATATTTTCTTTCCTGCTCAGAATGTTGTGTTGCATAGCTAGAGAGCTGGGAACCAATAGATAGTTTTCTTTGTGAGAGAAGCAGGACACGTCTCTGTGGTGGGAACTGCAAAGTAAAGGAACAATCCTCTCCACACACCTACTTCTGGGATTTAAAGTAGGTGTTTATGATGAGCTTTTAATTCAGATCAATGATATTCTAAAATTTGCAGGTAAATGGATGGATATGGAGAATATCCTCCTGAGCAAGGTATCACAATCCCAGAAAGAGAAGCAGAGGATGTACTCACTCATTAGTGGACTTAAAAAATAAAAAATAAAAAGAGAGGTCATTGTACACAAGAACTCAAGGCTAGACCATAGCTAGATGACATAGTGCCTCACTTCTGCATTGATGGCCTCTGGCAGAGGTGTGTGTGAGACTAATTTTCTTTAAGGGTCTGGCCATAGGAAGTTTAATCATGCTTCAGTAAGTAAATGAGCAGCATGAATGGGAGGTTTTGTAAATGGGGAGACCATAAGTGTGGGCATGATTCTGAGATGTCTGATATCTGAGCTTGATGGGGTGCATGATGTAAAAACACCAACTAATAAATATATAGAAAAAAAATTTTAAAAAAGAAAAAAGAAATACTATGATTAATATCAGAGTTTCATTGGCTTTGTAACTTTTAAAGGCTTTGTTTTTTTTTAAGTTTTATGGAATTATATGTATTTGTCTTAGTTTTTAAAGTCATAGTAGAATTCTGTAATAAGTCCATATTTTCTTGTGTTTCATTCTGTTATTGCTGGGTTTTTTTATTTTTAGTATGGAGTATTAGTATTTCAAGCAGGTTACAAAGTATGCATTTGTTAAAATCATTCATTGAATTTAGGATTAAATTTGCTATCTAAAAATTCACCAGTTGTTTCAGAATCTTTAATTTATCAAAACAAATTTATAATGTATGTCCTTAGGATTTTCTGGAATTTCATTCATATCTGTTATAATGTCTGTGTTTCAATTTCTAGTTTCATTGAAGTAGGTCTTCCTTTTTTTAAATTTGGTTAATAATTTGCCAATTGTGTTTAATCCTTAATAAATAAATAAATAAATACATTTAAAAAACAAAAACAAACAAACAAACAAAAAATGAGGAAGAGTCATTGGTAACAGTGGAAAAGGCAGTTTTAATAAAAGGTAAAAAACAAAAACAAAAAACAACAACAAAAAAAAACTTAGTTGTGTTTTACCAAGAAAAAAGAAAAGAAAGAAAATACAATTTTATTATGTGTTCCCATATACCATTTTCTGAGTTTTTAAAGTCCAGGCCAATTGTTAAAAGAAAATATTAGGAGCTTTATTATATCTAAATTTTACTAATCATGCCTCATTACTAGCTTTTAGAATAAGGAAGACCCTGCTGATAAGCAGATATTCCTGTGAGATCAATGGAAGAGCTAGCATTTGGGACATATGTAGGCTTAATTGACATAAAAAAATATTTGCCAAGAGTACTTTTTTCTAGTGAAGAAAAGTTGCATATTTGCCAGTAAGTCAATAGCTGTTGTGAGACTGAGTCATAGGAACAGTGTGTTAGGAACTGTGACATTAGTTTGTGGAAAACAAAGTTATTAAAGAATACATATATATTTAGAAGCCATATGGAAAAATACAAAAATATACATTTTCTCACAATAAATTATTAATTGGTAACGTAATAGGTATGACTATATTATTTAGCTTGACTTTGGATCTATAAGAATACATAAATCAAATTTTATTAGTTCAGGCCAAGAGAAATAAAGATAAGAGATCAAATTCTCATTCTAACTTAATATTCTGTTTATTCTGCCTTTAGAATTGTAAATCTCACTCATCAAATTAAGCACTTCATGGTCTCTTTGATCCATGAACTTTTCCCAGTACATTCTTTCTTCTAGATTCAATGACCTAATGTTTCTGCTAACCTGGAACAGAAATCCAAACCAGGATATAGGTTTTACTAATTCTAGAAACCAATGCTTCCCTAGTGGCTAGTGATGACCCTAGAACTCAGTGTCTGGCAATAACTTCCTGTCTAAGTCTCTCTTCATGCTGATCTTAGTAGTTGTGAATAAGCTATAGCCCACATCTAAGAACTTGGGATTTCTGCGATCCTACAAACAGATTTGACATAGAGACTGTAGGCTTGAATAAATTCTGAAAAATGTAATTAAAAAATCTTTCCAATGTTTTCCTAGTTCCATGTGGAGTGAAATCATTTGGGTTTTATAGGTTGATTTCAGTCAAATTGACAAAGAGGAAAAAGTCTAAGAGACATATTGAGTTTTCTTGTAGGCAGCCACCCATGAAGTTAGAATTCAGGGGAAATCAAATTTCTTTAGTTCAGTCATTTGCCTCTAGTAATGGCTTGCTTTTGCACCAGCCATAGCATTTCTCTGCCATTATGAAGATTCAGAACATTTTTGTGTATCAGATTACTTTCACTTCACAGTTTTCCCTGCTTCACTGCTAAACCATCCAATACTCTGAGGTGCTGTTGGTACACATGAGGGGACAATTTGCAGACTTGACTGAGTAGGTGAAGTGTTGGATCAGGCAGGGCTGGTTATACTCAAGTCACAAGTGTTTACCTTCAGATCAGAGATGTGCTCTATATGCTGTTAAAGCAGCTTCCCTCCCTGTAGAGAGACCTCAGCAGCTTGGTGGTAGGTTTAGATAAGTAAAAGAAAGTAGAATGAAGGTTTTCAGCTGCTTTTTCATTCAGGGGCAGTGCTGGGGTGGGAGGTAAAATGTATATGTTGCCCTCCATTTGGGTCATTTGCTTTATAAGGCTCTGGTGCCTTAAGTGAGACCAATTCTGAGGCTTTGAAACTGAAATGGGCCAACTTTAGCAAAGAACCCAAATCATCCCTCACTATGTTTTCCAAATACTTGAGCCTTTTGCTTTATAAGCACTTTTATTATGAAATAGAATTTATGCCTACAGATATGTGTACAATAAAATTTCAGCATGATAGAAAGCTATAAATAACACAATAATACCTTCTAGGTTAAGCATAGGGTTATTGGCTAGCATTTCAGAAGCTACTGAAACTCCTAGACATCGTTTTGAGTAAACAATATCTTGAAACTGGCAACCAATTTCTTTCATTTCACTCTAATGATTGTTCTAACTTATGTATCCCCAAGGAAAATATTTTAGTATAATTGTGAATACTTTATAAATAGTACTGTATTCATGTATTTTCTACAATATGTTACTCTTCATTTTATATGAAAATTATAAATTGCAACAGAATTTCTGTACATGGAACTATTTGGTAATTTTGTTTAGATGTATAGTATTCTATAAAGTTTTAATACTATGATCCATTTATCTATTACATGTTAAAGTGGTTTTTCTAAATTTTTGAAAATTGCTTCTTTGAATATTTGTTTTTCATATTGAGTATATGCAAATATAGTTTAGTGCAGTGGGTATTTTACCACTCTGTATTTGGTTTTGTATCAATAACACAATGCATATTGATAAAGAAAAGTTATCCATTCCTCATATTTCATTTTATGTCTTGGTCACTTTGTCTTTTATATGTCATTTATAAAATCATATTTTGCCTTAAGATAAAAAGTTCTCCTGTGCTTTTTTAAAAAAATGTAATAGTTATTTCTAAACCTTATCTATTAAAGAAGAACCTAACTATTCAATATCTGATTTTTTTCTTTATGTGGTACAAGTCATGTGTGTACTTTAAAAATACTGTCATTTACCAGCATAATTTATGGAAAAGTTTTGCTTCTAAGCTTTTCTCTATCACCACATTAATGAAGCAACTTCCATACATGCTTAATCCTGGCCAATTGTATTTAACTGTATTTGACAATATCACACTAAAATAGTGTAATAAATAACTATTACCATAAGCATTCTATATGTAAAGATTCCAGATTAATCATCCTTTACTTAAATATTTTAGATATATTTAGGTCTTTAAAATATCATCTCTAATTTAAAATCTAATTTAAAATTTAATGACACAAAGATACTATTGGACTTAATGTATGGGACATGTTAAAGTGTCATTCCATTTCTTGCATTTTGTTTAGTATTTTATAATCAAATTACTTTTGATTGAGTTATTTGTTCTCTTAATATTCAAGATTTGGCATCACTCATATGATTATGTAAATGCTATCTTTAAAATTTCCATGGGCTCTTTCGGTGGTATATAAATTTACCATAATTTTAACATATACATTCATAGAAACTGAACTTCTTAATATTTTGTCTTTGATGCTGAAGAGTTTATGTATATATTAGTCTAAATAGATATTATCTTTAGTTTTAAAATATGAGAATTCATTTTTTTGTTTAAATTACCCAACCTTTATCTTTTTTTTCTCCTATTGCTTTAGCTAAGACTCTGAAGAAAATGATGATGGGGAGATTTTGTCTTCCTAAAAGTTAAATGAGAATGAAAAGCTTTCAGCATTTCATCACTAAATAGCATTTTGGCTGAATGCTTTTTGTAGATACTATTAATTAATTAAGAAAGTTTCTTGTGGTCTTAGATAACTATTTTAAAAATCAAGGTTATGTGTCAAATTTTGTCAAATGCTTTCCCTGAATATGTTAAGAAAAATTTTTCATTTAAAACTGTTGAGAAATAAAAATAAGTATTTGAGAAATAAAATTTTTATTCCAATGATAAATGTAACGTGGCTGTGATATACCACTGATTTTTGTATAGTTCTTTATCCTTAGAATTGCCTGTCTTTTTTAGTGATTTGTTTACAACTTCGTACCTTGCTGTTTGTTTTACATGTGCTATCATACTTTTGTTTTATCAGATTAATTCACTTCAGTGGCTTTTTAAGCAACAATTTTTAGATTGTAATTTTACTTCTTAGTCCAATCTTCAGCATTTAAAATGTATGGAATATAACATTCATATACCACAAAAAGTATGTATTTAAGGGATATACTATTTATTCCTGTATGCTGTATGTATGGCTATACTCTGCACACATGTACTAGAGGATAGTGAAAAGATGAAAGCACCCATGACCCACTAAGGACTTTTTCCTGGCCTCTCATCCTCTCATTTTCTTTAATCTCTCTTCACATCCCTCTCCAAGCCCTTCAGGTACTACATATTAATTAGCATGCTGAGGATTTCATATAGGTACAGGTATATATTATGTACTATATTAGGACTAAGTTACTTTTCATGGGATTTTATTATATTGAGAGTTATCTCTGAACAATTAATAACTCATTAATTTTATTGTTCAGTACAATTTTTATATATTAATAAAGCAATTTTTATTTTATTTATTGATGGAGTTACATATTTGAAGCACAACAAATATACTCATGAATTTACTCTGAACATTGATATGTGAGTATAATTATTATAAATATCAATTTTTATTTTTTAAAACAAACACTGGAAATTACTAAGATGAGGTCAAATGTAAATTTGTATTTCTTTAAAAACTAATATAGTAAGTTATAATAATCATTTGAATGATTGTATATCATCATTAGAACTATATGAGTGTGTAGTTTTTCTTACAGTAATAGACATATCTTTTCAACATAGACCTTGTAATTGGCTGGGAGGGGTGTATCAGTGATGTGTTAATTTGTCTTTCTCTAATAACTAATGAGTTTTTATGTGTGTGCATATGTGTGTGTGCATGTGTGTATATGTGTGTGTGTGTGTGTGTGTGCTGTCAGTGCTATAACATTTGTTTCACCTTGTAAAGTGTTTCTTCCAATCTACAGCAAAGTTTTTTTAATATTATTATTATGAATAAAGAAGTCACATTTCCTATCCTTGTATATCCTTATTCAAGGTCCCTTCCCCTCCCACCACATCAGATCATTCTCTCTTCTCCACATCTCCCCATCACCCCTCATGGACAGGCAGTCCTAAGGTCCCAAGGTCCCAATATTGCTTAGTTCAGCCTCCACTCTTGGCAAATCCAGTTTTCTCCCCCCAACATCAAGACTGAGTCAGGTGTTCCTCTAGGGGGAGTGGGATCCAAGGGTCACTCCAAGGTGGTTCAGATCTAAAAAGGGAATTCTCAGTAGAAGAATTACTAATGGCTGAAAGGCACTTGAAAAGGTGCTCCAAATCTTTTGCCATCAGAGTAATGCAAATTAAAAAAACTTTGAGATACCACTTGACACCTGTCAGATTGTCTAAGATAAAAGACACAGATGACATCCTATGATGGACAGGGTGGGAAGCAAGGGGAACACTCCTCCATTGTTGGTGGGAGTGTAAGCTTGTTCAGCCATTCTGGAATGCAGTATGGTGGTTTCTCAGAAAACTGAGAATCAATCTCCCCAAGTTCCCAGCAATACCACTTCTGGGTGTATACCCTAAAGATGCACAGTTGCACTCCAATGGCATTAGCTCAACTATGTTCATAGCAGCATTATTTGTAATAGCAAGAACCTAGAAAAAGCTAGATGCCCCCTCAACTGAAGAATGGATTAACGAACTGTGGTACATCTACACAATGGAGTACTGCTCAGCAGTAAGAAAAAAATGATACCCTAAAATTTACAGGCAAATGCATGGATTTCGAGAATATCCTCCTGAGTGAGGTATTACAAACCCAGAAAGATAAGCAGGAGATGTACTCACTTATTAGTGGACTCTAAACAAACAAACAAACAAAAAAAGCAAAGCATGCCCAAGCTGCAAACCACAACCACTGAACAGCTTGGGATCGGCAAAGTTTTTTTTTTTTTTTTTAAGGATTGTTGGTTTTGCTATTGAGTTTTAGAATTATTTATACTGTCTTGCTAAAATTCTTTTAAGGCATGTGATTCACATATATTTGCACTCAATCTATTTTTTGTTTGTTTTTTCATATTTATTAATAATATAAATTGGAAATATCTAGGCTATTTTGCTTGACTTTCTGAGTCTACTTTATTCTGTATTTTCTTTTAAGAATTCCAGTTTGTCTTGCATTGTATGCCAGTAATTTTTAAAATATAAGGCCATCAAAGTGATTTTTTATCTATTCTTTTAGAAAATCTATGATACTGAATTTTATAATTATATGTATTTTATTAGTCAAGGTTCTCTATAATAATAGAACTTATACAATGACTATGTATGGAATTAATTAGAATGACTTAGAGGCTGTGGTCCAGCTAATCCAGCAATGGCTGCCTGTGAATGGAAGGGACAAGATTATAATGGTGTCTCTGTCTACAAGACTGGATGTCTCAGATAGTCACCAGCATATGCTGGAATCCCCCAAAGTAGGCTTTAGTACCAATGAAAAAACAGACTTGATAGGAAGGAGAGAGCAAGCAGACAAAAAGCAAAAGCTTCTTCCTCCTTGGTCTTTTCTGCAGAAGTCATGACCCCGATTAGATATGGATTAAAGATCAGCAGCCAAGATGTGTAGTGTCTTCCATCTTCCATCCTCAATATACAAAGTAAAGGCATGTTTTCCTACCTCAAAAAGTCTGTAGTCTTTCCATTTCAGGTAAAGCAGAAATACCTCATGGGTGTGTCTTCCAATTTTAGGTTTTAATTAATTTCAAATGTAGCCAATTTAACATAGAAGAATAGCATGAGGCTCGGTGGTTAGTAATAGTGCCTGCTCTTTCAGAGCACCTGGTTCAATTTCCAACACTCAGGTGGCTAGCAGCTCACAACTGACTGTAACTCCAGTTCCAGAGAATCTGACACTCTCACAACAATGCACATTAAATAAAAATAAAACAAAATAAATTACACATAATTTATTCTTGAATCACTTTATTGTTATATAAAATATATGAATTAAGTGAACTGAGTATAGATTGAGAGTATATTAATCCTTTACCAATTTCACACTATTTTGATTATCATACCTTTACAATTAAAATTACCAGATAGTATGATAATTTTAACTTTATTTCTTTATTTTATTCTATTTTTATTTTATCTTCCTTCCTTTACTTCTTCGTTCCTCAGTATTTTGAGACTGTATCTCACTAAGTAACATAACATGACCTTGAACTCAGGCAATGCTTCCTATTTTCTCAAAGGCTGAGATTATAAAAGTAGGTCACTACTCCTGACATATGTCAGAGTCTTTATATTTTCATTATCAATTCTAAATTCAAATAACCCAAAACAATAATTTTATTATTATTATTAAAAAGACATTTTTCTTTAAAAAAAAAAAAAGCCTAAATGGTTTAGGGTATGTTTTAAAATATGCATAGGCTTGGGAGAGAAAAGAAAAAAGAACAGAAAGAGTCCTTTTTTATTATGTATAAAGTCTCAATTTTTATCCATGTATCCCCTTGTTTAAACTACCTTCCCCTGCTGCCCCTCCCAGTCACTCTCTCTTCTCCTCATCTCTTTACCTCCTTCCCACCAAGGGCAAGAGGTCCCAAGGTCCCAAGGTGGCTTAGTTCAGCATCCACTCCAGACAAATCCACTTTCCTCATCCCAGCATCAAGACTGGGTCAGGTGTTCCTCTGGAGGGAATGGGCTCCAAGGTGCTGGTCCGAGGTGTTTCAGTGATTGTGGTTTGCAATTTAGACATGCTTTGCTTTTTGTTTAAAGTCCACTAATGAGTGAGTACATCCCCTGCTTATCTTTCTGGGTTTGTGATACCTCACTCAGGAGGATTTCCCCAAATTAACCCATTTGCCTGTAAATTTTAGGGTATCACTTTTTCTTACTGCTGAGTAGTACTCCATTGTGTAGATGTACCATATTTTGTTAATCCATTCTTCATTTGAGGGATATCTAGGTTGTTTCCATGTTCTTGCTATTAAGAATAATGCTGCTATGAACATAGTTGAGCTAATGCCTTTCCTTATTAATTCTAAATTCAAATTTCCCAAAAACAGTGTATATAATATTTTTTATTATTAAAAGACATTTTTGTTTTTTAAAAAAGCCTCTAAATGGTCTAGAGTGTGTTTAAAAATATGCATGGGCTTGGGAGAGAAAAGAAAAAAAATAGAAAGAGTCCCTTAAAAAGAAATAAAGTAACATATATGCCACAAAAGTTAGAATAAAGTTGTATAATATATATGTATATCTGTACATGCATTCTACTCAAAGATGGAAAATTCATAAAGAGTCTGGATATTGTACGTTATGTTATTTTGAATTATATGACTGCTGAGGAATGGGCAAGGCAAGAGCTGCTAAGACAAATTTGGTTATGAATGCTGCTGGATTAATCCAAACTATATATTTTATAAATGCCTTGACTTTGAAATCAAAGTCAAAAGATATATATGTTGCTTTGGAGAAAAGGTTTTCTTCTTAATTTCTTAGAAAACAAAAAGTATGAATTTATTCAAGTTTAAAGAAAATAAGGTGAGATCAAGGTTCTTCCCTAAAAAAATCTCCGATAGAAATAGATGAACCAGATGATCCAACATTTCAGAGCACCTCTGTTGCAGTTTCCTCTGAGTTTGTCACCCAGAACAGCTCAAGGCTGCTGGCTAAAATGATTCAGATTCACTGATTACTCCATTCTGAACTTGACTGTAATCCTAAATTTTTGTTTGAGTCTCTATACGGTTACCAGCACCTATCCCCCCATCAGTGGGAAATAGTTTAGTGAACCCCATATTCCCCAAAAATGGATTATGGGTGTTTGTATTTGTTTACAGTGTTAGTTGCAAGTTATTATAGAAAATGGTGAAAAAAATCTGTACAAAGGAAATTAAATTTGGGATTTTTGTTTTAAAAAGAAAAAAGAGGAAATACTGTGGTATTATACTTTTGTCTGTTATAAAATTTGTTCCTCCTACTGGTTAGATAAAACATTAATTGGCAAGAAGCCAGACAGAAAGTATGAGTAGAGATACCAAGCTAAGAAAGCTATGAGAAGAGGAAGAGTAGAGCAGAGATGCCAGGCAAACACAGTGCAAAGAAGACAAAAATGCTCTGAGAAAAAAGGTACTAAGCCACTTTGCTAATTGTAGGTTAGTATAAGAGTAAGAGTTAGCAAATAATATGCCTATAGTCCAAAGAACATTTAATTAATATAATGCTCTGTATGTTTTTTGGAGCTGAATAACTGCAGGAATGTTTGGATAGGACACAGAACTTCTACAACATATAATGATAATTTACATTAACAAATTTTCAAGAATTAATGCGATTTTTTCTTCTTTTCTGATAACATGATATTTAATGTTCTCCTTAACTTTTGGAATTAATTGACACCCCTAGTGTTACAATAAATGCGAATTATGAGAGTAGATATTTGTAATTTATTATGGTAGAAGAAACTTTCAACTTTTTAACCAATAAAATGTTGCTACCTGGAGTTTTTATAAATAAGTATAAGATTGGGAATTTATTTTCCATTTCTTGTTTACTCAGAATTACTGATATATATTGGCTCTCTAGAGTGTTTTTTCTCAATCCATTGAAATTCTTGTATTGTCTGGGGGTGATGTGGGTCTCTATCTTTAGCTAGAGCATAAGATAAATTTTACACATGAGCATTGAAATACCAACTACACTTTGCATTTTAGGCATTGGCTGAAATTGATTTTAATTTATCACCATAGTCATATGTATATATGACTATGACATTATATATATATGAATAGGTTGTATATATGTACATGATATGTATATGTTAAACTTTGATTTAAAACACTTTCTTATATTCCTGAGAGTAACATAGTTACTTAGATTTGTCTTCATGTAATAGCTTGCTATCTGGGTTTGCTGTCAGAGTGATACAATTTTCATAGAATATTTTAAAAAGTGATCTAATTCAATTTTCTGGAAGAGCTTTCATTTTGACATATTTTACAACCTGTACTTGTTAAATATTTATAAATAATCTTGCATGCTAGAAATTAATGTATATTCTATAGGAGATGAGTCAATTGTGGTAATTATGTTTCTCAAATATTTTATATCCTTCCTCATTTTTGAATACTTAAATATCAATTTCTGAGAGAAGGGGTTTTTTTCTTCTAATTTTGGCATTTTATCAATTTTCTGTTGTGTTTCTATCAATTTTTCTTTGAATAATTTGATGATTTCCTGGAATATGTACAGATTTTTAAATTTCCACATCATTCTACTCATTAAATGTTTTATTATTTTAAAATGAGTCATTTTTATTACCTTTATATTAGCCTTAAAATTTAAGAAAATTCTAGCATACTGATAATTTGTGGCTTTAATACAACCCATTTCAGTTTTCTGACCTTTTAAAATATCTCTCTTGCTTCGTGTTTAGCCTGATAGGCGTTATAATCTCACATTATAGACTTGTTATTCATTTATTTTTAATATAAGTATACACAGTTAGTGTTTATTTTATTGATACTTAGGTAGATATTTCTGTGAGGAGGTGTATGCACATGAGAAGGTCCCAGTGGAATAAGAAGCATCTGATATTCTTGGAGCTGGAGTCATGGATGTTTGTAAGCCACCCTATATGGGTTCTAATAACAAAACTAAGAATTCCTTGAAGGGCAGTGTGTACTCTTAACCTCTAAACCACCTCTTCAGCTCCTTGGTTTTTATTTATATTCATCCATCCATCCATTATTTACAACTTTCTTGCCCACTCACATTTCAGAGCTCATTCATTCAGAGATACTTTATTAGGATCAAAAATTTATTCTTTAGGGTTTTTTAAATAAATTCAGCTGCTACTTATATTTTCTAACATTAACTTTAGTAATATACCATTTCTCCTTTTTAAATTAAATAATATTTTATGACTTGTTGACTTTTACCATGACTGTTGTCTTAAACATATCATTTTTTCAAATACATAAAGTTTATAACTATATTATATAAATATATATTTATATTTTTCTTACTATCAATATTTTTATAGATTTATCACAACATAATTTCCTCACACATCCTCACAAGTTCCTCACTCAAAACACAAAAAAATCAGTGAAATGCATTGTTCGTAAACTCAGAGTCCCCTGCATGTTTATATAGAATTAAGGCAAGAAAACAAAGCAGTTCCCATGAGCCCAAATTTGAACTCTACTTTTCACCTAAGTCTCCCTTCTTTCTGTGGTAAATGATTTACCTATTTGTAAACAGTCTGTTATATGATTCTGAAGACATGCCTCCATTATGTCAAACTGTCTCTTTTGTTCCTTTGTATGTGTTCCCAACAAGGGATTTTGCTCTATATTTCTTCAACAATACACAAGGTATCACATAGGGAAGGAATGAGGGATAATTTACAAACCTCTAATAGGATTTTAGAAGACATTAAGGTATTGACTCCAGTTGACTCCATGTAACCCAGATAACAAACAAACAAATGCTATGAAGTAATATCCATGTTTCTTTCAATGTATAGCAGATATTTAGTTTATAAGGCTGCTTTCATCCTATTTGATACTTTCAGAAAGTGATTATTCTCTCTCTCTCTCTCTCTCCCTCCCTCCCCCCCCTCTCTCTCTCTCTCTCACACACACACATGCACTTTGGGTCTTGGACATTAATTGTACATAACTTAAGACTTCAGATATACACTTTTCATAATTGCCAGAACCTGGAATTAAACTAGATGCCCCACAAATGAAGAATGGATATTAAAAATTTGTGGTACGTTTATACAATGAAGTACTACTACTCAGGAGAAAAAAAAAATGACATCCTAAAATTGACAGGCAAATGGATGGATCTGGATAGTATCATTCTGAGTGAGGTAACAGACCCAGAAAGATAGACATGAACCTTTATCCAGCAGTTGATGGAAACAGATGCAGAGATCCATAGCTAAACAATGTTGAACTACTGGTCCTTATAAAGAGAAGGAGAGATTACTTGAGCAGAGGAGTCAGAATCATGATGGGGAGACCCATGGAGTAGGCTGTCCCATGCTGTTGGGAGCTTGCAGACTTTGAAATGACAGCTGAAGAACCTTCATGGAATGAATATGGACCCCCTGAAAATAGATGACAGTTAAAAGGTGAAAGTAGTTTGTGGAGCCTCTGCACTAGGACCAGAATCTCTATATGGTGCATAAACTGACCTATTGAAGCCCACTCCCAATAAGGGAACACCTATTTGAAAGTTGATGCTGGGTGAGGGACATGGTCCTATCTTCACCCAAGATTTGAGACTGAATTGTTTCATCTTGAGAATTCTTGTCCTCTCTGGAGAGTGAATAGGGAATGGGGGTATGGACAGAGGAGATAGTCTAGGGAAAGAACTTGGAGAATGGGCTGGAAGGGGAGCAATGGTGGGTTAGAGAAAATTCTTTTTTTAACAAAAATAGTTTTAAAAAAATGCAGCTATGCATTAGTTTATGTTGTAAAAGCTGACTACAAGGGAAATCTAAGAAAAATAAGTTTAGTTGTGAACATTTTTCTTGTATAGGCAGGTTAAATAAGTGGTCTGAGCAAATGGTAGAATAGAATAACAGTCTTAAGTCTTAAGTGACTTATGTGTTTATTATGAACTTTAGCTGTGAGTTCTAGGAGAGGATTCAACCTGCTAGAATGTAAGCAGTACTTTCATAATAATGCACTGCCACAGATATCCTCAACAGTGTTGTTGGATCATAAGTTCTTCACTGATAGATTACACAATAGGTAATCTTTAAATCTAGCAGATTTCCAGAATATGGAAGCTGGAACTAATTTGCATGACAAGATAAGAAAAAAATTATTATATATACTTAGTATATATGTGTATATACTTAGACTTATTGTGGCGTTCTTACACATCCAACCATATCTCTGTGCTTTTGAAATTTAAGAGTGACATTCGTATTATAAATAAAATAGTGTCCCATACACTGGCCAGTGTATACTTCCCAAATTTCAGATACTATAAAGGCAAAAGAACTCATACTCATATTTTCAATAAGGATGGTAATTACATCTGAATTATGGATATATGATTTGTCAGTAGGAAGTACAAAAGAAATAGTGTTAAAGTCATCCATTATCAATGTGCTATGGTTTACCATGGGTTTTATATTAATATTATTTCCTTTATGAAATTGAACATCCTGTTATTTTTTGGTACTTATGTCTGTGGGATTGTAATGTCCTTTTTTAATTTTATTTTCCTTTAATGAGTTTGAATTTCCTTCCTTAACTCTTTAGACTAGTTTTGATTTGAAGTCTATTTTATTAGCTATTAGAATATCTATATCTGGTTGTCTCTTAATTCCGTTTGCTTTATATACTTCTTTTCCCTTATGGTGAAAACTGTTGTTGATGGTAAGATGTTTCTTGTAGGCAGAAGAATGATGGATCCTCTTTCCTAATTAAATCAGTTGTTCTGTGTTTATTGATAATTGAAATAACTAATAATAAATGTAATCATTTTTGAGTAAATATAATTCATTTAAATGCAGTTAGAAATTATACATCTTTAGTTAATTGATAGTAGTATTTTCTTCTCTAGTGTCTATAGCTTCATTGGCCATGGGTAGTCACTATATTGAATATAACAAATATGAAGTTTCTCTTATTAAATAAGACTTAAATACAAACAGGTGGCTGGCGGTTACCTACTGGATGTAAGTGCCATTATTGCCCATATAGAGAACTAGCAGCAAAGCTCAAAGCCTTAGAATAATTGAAAGCAAACTCACCTCGAAGGAATAGATGGCAGGAAATAATCAAACATAGAGCTGAAATCAATAAAATTGAAACAAAAAGAACAATACAAAGAATCAATGAATCAAAGAGTTGGTTCTTTGATAAAGTCGACAAGATAGATAAACCCGTATCCAAACTAAATAAAAAGCAGAGAGAAATTATTCAAATCAACAAAATCAAAAATGAAAATGGGGACACAACAACAGACCCCCAGGAAATCCAGAGAATTATCAAGTCATACTTTGAAAATATATATTCCACAAAAATGGAAAACCTAGAAGAAATGGACAGCTTTCTGGACAGTTACCATTTACCAAAATTAAGATTAGATGAATTACCTAAACAGACCTTTAACCCTAAAAGAAATTGAAGCTTTCATTAAAGACCTCCCAAGTAAAAAAAGCCCAGGTCCAGATGGTTTCAGTGCAGAATTCTACCAGATATTCAAAGAAAAATGACTACCATTACTCCTCAAACTGCTTCACACAATAGAATCAGAAGGAATATTGCCAAATTCTTTTTATGAGGTCACAATTATCCTAATACCCAAGCCATTCAAAGATAAAACAAAGAAGAAGAATTGCAGACCAATTTCTCTCATGAATATTGATGCTAAAATTCTCAGCAAAATTTTGCAAACCGTATACAACAATATATAAAAAAATACCATCCACCACGATCAAGTAGGCTTCATCCCAATAATGCTTGGATGGTTCAACATACAAAAAACAATAAATGTCATCCATAATATAAACAAACTGAAGGAAAAAGCTAAATAAGCCTTTGACAAAATCCAACACTCCTTTATGAGAAAAGTCCTGGAGAAATCAGGAACACAGGGAAAATATCTAAATATGATAAAGGCAATTTACAAGAAGCCGGCAGCCAACATAAAACTTGATGGAGAAGAACTCAAAGCAATCCCACTAAAATCAGGAACTAGACAAGGATGTCCTCTCTCCCCTTATCTATTCAATATAGATCTCAAAGGTTTAGCTAAAGCAATAAGAGAATACAAGAAGATTAAGGGGATAAATATTGGAAAAGAAGAAGTGAAATTATCTCTATTTGCAGATGATATGATTGTATAAATAAGTGACCCACAAAATTCTACCAGGGGACTTCTACAGCTGATAAACACTTTCAGCAATGTAGCAGGATACAAGATAATTCAAAGAAATCAGTAGCCCTCCTATACACTAAAGATAAAAGGGCTGAAAAAAATAAGGGAAACATCACCTTTTATAATAGATGCAGATAGCATTAAATACCTTGGAGTAACTATAACAAAAAATTAACAGATCTATTTGACAAAAACTTTAAATAACTGAAGAATGAAATTGAAGAGGATATCAGAAAAAGGATGATCTCCCATGTTCTTGAATAGATAGGATCAACATTATAAAAATGGCAATTCAACCAAAAGTAATCTACAGATTCAATGCACTGCCCATCAAAATCCCAACACAATATTTTACGGACCTTGAAAGAACAATACTCAACTTCATTTGAAATAACAGTTTTACTTAACAAAAAAACCTCAGGAGGCATTACCATCCCCAACTTCAACTTATACTATAGAGCTACAGTAATAAAAACAGCCTGGTACTGGCATAAATACAGAATTGTGGATCAATGGAACAGAATTGAGGGTCCAGGCATTAACCCAAAAACCTATGACCACCTGATTTTTGACAAAATATTCAATGGAAAAATGATAGTATCTTGAACAAATGGTGTAGGCACAGCTGGAGAGTAGTGTGTAAAAAAGTGCAAATAGATCCAAGCTTATCACCCTGCATAAAACTCAAATGCAAGTGGATCAAAGAACTCAACATAAACTCAACCACCCTGGACTTGATAGAAAAGAAAGTGGGAAATACCCTCCAACAAATTGACACAGGTGACCACTTCCTAAATATAAGACCAGTGGCACAGACACTAAGAACAACAATCAATAAGTGGGACCTCCTGAAACTGAGAAGCTTCTGTAAATCTAAGGACACAGTCAATAGGACAAAATGACAGTCTACAGAATAGGAAAAGATTTTTACCCATCCTTCAAGTGACAGAAGACTGACATTTAAAATATATAGAGAACTCATGAAAGTAGAGCCCAAAACCTTGAATAACCCAATCAAAAAATGGGATTCAGAACTAAAAAGGGAATTCTCAGCAGAAGACTTACAAATGGCTGAAAGGCACTTGAAAAAGTGCTCAACATTTTTAACCATCAGACAAATGCAAATCAAAACAACTTTGAGATACCACCTGACACCTGTCAGAATGGCTAAGATTAACAACACAGATGAAGCTTGTGCTGGAGAGGATGCAGAGCAAGGGGAACACTCCTCCATTGTTTATGGGAGTGTTAACTTGTTCAGCCACTCTGGAATGCAGTATGATGGTTCTTCAGAACACTGGGAATCAATCTACCCAAGGATCCAACAATACCACTACTGCACATATACCTTAAAGATGCATATTCACACTCCAAAAACATTAGCTCCACTATGTTCATAGCAGCGTTATTTGTAATAGCAAGAACCTGGAAACAACCTAGATGTCCCTCAGCTGAAGAATGGATTAACAAACTGTGGTACATCTACACAATGGAGTACTACTCAGCAGTAAGAAAAAATGGTATCCTAAAATTTGCAGGCAAATGGATGGATTTTGAGAATATCCTCCTGAGTGAGGTATCACAAACCCAGAAAGATAAGCAGGGGATGTACTCACTCATTAGTGTACTTTAAAGAAAAAGAAAAAGCAAAGTATGTCTAAGATGCAAACCACAAACACTGAACTGCTTGGGATCTTAAAGACCTTGGACTGGCACCTTGGATCCAACTCCCTCCAGATGATGTTGGGGTGAGGAAAACAGATCTGCCAGGAGTGGATGCTGAACTCATTGGGACCATGGGACCTCCTGCCCTTGCTGTGGAGGAGATAAAGTGATGTGAAGAAGAGAGATTGTCTGGAAGGGGTGGGAGGAGGAAGGGAGTTTGAACAAGGATATACACGGATAAAAAAAAATATGTCTCTATATAATAAAAAATAAATAAATAAATCCAAGTGAATATATATATATATAAAATCAAATTATAACTACAGTGATACTATGGTCAAGATAAAATGAGTCAAAATTAAATTGAAATGAACACTTAAGGCAGAAGAAAGTTGTGATGGTTTATACTGTCAACTTGATTAGACCAAGAATCACCTGGGAGAGCGACCTCTGAGCATGCCTATGAAGAATTATCTTGACTGCAGTAAATAAAGCTGTAAGAAAAAAAAGAATACACTGTGTTAGTTCAGTGTTGCATGCATGCAGCCACATGCATTATATCATCTAGAAAAGGTGATGTGGCATATCATTCTGTATGCTGTGAATAATAAAGGAACTGTCTTGGCCTATGGCATGCATCTTAGAAGTAGGCAGGAAATCAGAACACAGATAGGGAAGGAGTCAAGAGAGTCACAATCCAGCCACCCAAGAATCAACATGTGAAAGTAACACAGGTGAATCACAGGCCATGTGATAAAACAAATTCATGGAAATGAGTTGAATTAAGATGCAGGAGCTAACAATATGCCTGAGTCCCAGCAGAATGTAATTAATAGGTGTCTGAGTCATTGGTGAGATGGAGGCTAAGCAGTGGCGGGCAGGTCCAGACCTTGGGACTAGGCTAAGCCAGAAACTTCTTATTACAGAAACTTATCCCACATTACTTACATTTGGTAATATGTGGGGCAGGTGTGGGTAATAGTACAATAATAAAACTATTATTATATCTAATATCTCATCATAATGTTTTTAACAAAATGAGTGTTGTATAATGAGAACAGTTTATGATATACAGTGTTTTATTATTACATAGTGTACTAACAAAAACTATAAAATGCACTGTAACCTAATGTGTTAATCGATACTGTTAAATAACACTTTTTCTGAGCTGGTCAGTAAATTACTTGCATTTTCTTCACTTCTAGTTAGTAGCTAAGGGTTTTCATTGCTTGCTTCCCTTCTGAGTCTAACAAAATTGTACTTTTCCCTATTTTCCGTAAAAACACTTTCCTGAGCTGGAGTGATGACTCAGTGGTTAAGAGCACTGATTGCTCTACCAGAGGACTCTGGTTCAATTCCCAGCACTCGCATGGCAGCTCACAACAGTCTATAACTCCACGATCTAAGGGTGAGGGGAAAGGGAATTTGAACAAGGGTATACATGGATAAAATTATGACTTTATTCATGTTAAAAAAAAGAAAAAGAACACGATACTATTTTTTTTTTCCACTGGGTGGTGGGGAAAACAATGCAGATACTACCTTGATACCAAAACCAGGTAAAGTACCAACTCAAAAAAAAGAAAAGAAAATGAAATTATAAGCTTATATCTCTGATAGCTTGATTTCAAAAATCATCAATAAAATAACTATAAACCCAGTTCAATAACTCAGCAAAAGATTATCCAACACGATCAAATCAACTTTTTATCAGAGAGATATCTCCTGGCCTTGTTATTCAGTCCACGAACCTATAGCTAGACAGGATATAGCAGAAAACTTCCTCTGTTATTTTGGTAAAGGGACATAGTATTAAACTAACCATTAATGACTTATAAAATAATACATCTCTCAAACCTCATCAAGGAAGCTTCTTCTCAACAATAGGTTGCTATTAAGACAGACCCACAATTAGTCAAGGTGCAGACAATAAGTGATTGAGAATACTTCAGCTCTAATTTACACATCAATAACCTTTACTCACAGGGCTCAGAGATCATGGTGGAAGAGAAGGCAGAATGACTCCAAGATTGTAAGGTCCAGACATGGTGTCCAACTACAAGAAAATAGTGTTTTCCAGATATGGCTAGGCAGTTGTTGTGAATGTACAGTTGTTGTGACAGCATGCATAAGACCTGTGTAAGCTCATGCTACATAAAGTCCAGGCACAGAGGAAGAGGACATTATCCCACTCCTTGCTGTGGAACTATTAGTAAGTGATAAAATCCAGAAATAGGAGACATGATTTTCTTTAAGTATTTAGTCCCTGGCCAGGGGAACATGCTCCAATGGATGGCACACATTCTTCAGTATATGCCAGTACTTATTAGACTGAAAAGGTTTAAAACTTGAAGACACAAAGTTGTGTGGCTATGAATGGAGAGTGAAAGGACTCCAGATATTAATATGTCTAAAATACAATACACAAATTCTCTGAGGATGGATAAAAGCTATGTCTTAAAAGTAATAATATTCTAATTTTTGGTGTCCAGCTGCCATATCAATATGAGAATAACAAATTAAATACAAAAACTTACAGTTCTTTGTACAGAGCTGCCAAAATGAAAACATAATCTGGTGTTAGACTGCAGTTACAAAGAGCTAAGTTTCAGTATTGGTAGAAAAAATATTTTCTCTGTAGTAGTGAGAACTTATATGGCAGAGGATTGATTCGTATTAATAAATGCTCTGAATCAACCTCATTAGATCTAAGAAAATAGAGTCACAGAAGACAATATCTCTGAATCTAAAATAGTTCTAACAGAGGCTCTAAATATATGACAATCGGAAACCTTGTAGTATAAGCCAAAGTTCTTCACAATCCTTGCTTCAATGGTATATTTATTTTGCAAGATGTCATTTATTTAAGGAAAGCTCTTGCTTACCCCTGGAAATACCTTTTCTTGAACAATGTATCTGAAATCCAGACACAGGAGCAGCAGGAGTGGGAAGACAATGAAGGTAACACAGCTCATCTTTACATTTAAATTCAGATCTTCTATTCAATGTCAAGGGTATTCTTGCAACTTAGCTGATTAGCCATGAGTCTCTGAGAAATTAATCGATGCAGTGCTGCCTCTTTATAATGGAGGACAGGAAGCCAAAGTCCCCTGTCTGAATACATACCCTGAGGTCACATGCAACTGTGCACCTCCTACTTAACCATCTCTCTCTTAACCTACAACTACAGGATCGAGGCTTAGTGTAAATGTTTTCAGGAAGGAGTTTGTAAAAACTTTTGAAGAAAATTTTTCCCAACTCAAGAAGAGTTTCATAAATTTTATGTCAAGACTTCAGGATACAAAACAGTGAATATTCAGGTTATTTGTGGAAGTTTTAATCACATTTTTAAAGTTACTATTTACTACTTCGTATAAATATACACATGAAGAATTACATATAAATGCTAGCTAGATCTTTCATATGTAGAGGGACATGGTTGCTTTCTGAGAACTCATTTGCTCTGGGTTCTTTACATTTGAGTGATTGTGAGTCATCTCCTTTTTGTTATAAAGTAATTCAAACATTAATGTTTCTTCAAAAAAAAAAAAAATGAGAAACCACTCCAAACTCTCTTTTTGAGGAACTCTATGCCTTGAACATCAGATGATCATATCTCTTGAGTAAACAATTATAAGGAAAATCAAAACTTGTTTTTAGCACAGAAATTGCAGCTTTAAATTTATTTAAATGCTTTCAGTTATTTATGTCAATTCTTAGTAGGAGGAGCTAGTAGGAGGATAAGTTGTAACATCATCTATAATCTGAGGAAGAATGGAGCTATGGCATAGTAAATGAATAGTAAATCTACAATACATTCCATGCCCTCCTCAAAAAACTTTTAACTGGATGAAATGAAAAGATGGATACTTGAACAAATAGGCTTATACAGAAAGTTCTATATTTTATTATATATTGTAATATATTCTAGTTTATACTAGTATGGAGCACATGAGATGTAAACTGGGAATTCAGACAAGAATTAAAGAGAAACAGAAGGCAGGATTTACTATCTATTCCTGGGCCAACTAATATCAGGTTGGAATTGCTTGTTAATTTTCTCCATTTTTTTTTCTTGCTGGATAGACTATCTTACCCCTTAAAAGCTTGCCAAAACAATTTCTTAAATTCTAAGTGTGACAATTATCTTTGGGACAGGAATAGGCAAAAAAAATGCTTTAAATGCCAATGTTCGTGAGAAAATTTTGAACAATTATTTGAATATTCTAATAATTTGCATTACTCATTCTATCACATAGCAATAGGCATTAGTAAGGTAGATAATTATTATATATATAAATATATATACATATATACCTTTTCATTGATTTTGTACTAAGTACTGTTACTGAGAAATACTGACTTACTGTTGAAAATTAGAAATCACTAATGAAAAATAATAGTAGTAACATTTTCAAAACATGCTCAATCAAAAGCTATACCTGTTAGTACTTAGACATTTGTTCTTACAAATTATCTTCTCAAATATCTATTTGCTAACATAGCCATATATAATTTTCTGCATCAGATATTACTTTATCACTGTTTCAATGATTACAAAGTAATGTATCATAATTAAAAAATAAACTTTCTTATGGGCTCATAGGTTAGTTTGAGATCTTTCTTTCTTTACTTCTGTTCTTTATTATTTCTTAGAATAAAATCTAGGTAGAACATTTCTGGCCCAAAGGGAGGACATATGTTCAAAGCATTTGATGCAGTTGCCAGATTGCCTTTCAGGAAAGTTGTATCAATTTAGAGTCCCATTAGCAGTGCATTGGGATATCTGTTTCTTCCAGCTCATGCTGTCATTCATTTCTGTCAGTCATTTTAATATTTTTAATGCAATAGGCAAAAATATGTCTCATTTTATTTTCATTTTTGAAGTTAAATATGATTTCTTATTCTCTGAACTACCTATTGGTGCTCTGATTATTTTTTCTATTAAGATGTTTAATAATATCTCAAATTTGAGACAGCTCTTTGCATAAGAATGTGAATAAATAAAAGTATATTTCTATTGATTTTTACATTTATTTTTCTTAGTTTTATTGTCCATCCCAACTATAATATCTGGATTTTTTTGCTCAGTGGATAGGGACTTTTTACATTTGTTTTCAAATCAAATGAGAATCAAAATAAATATAGAATAGAACTGTGATGAACCACCTATACCATTCTATCTAGAACACCAATGCCCCTTATGTAAAGTGTATACCAGTCCTCTGTGAGTTGTGAGTGCAGAGAAGGTAATTGTTCTCTATAAGAACAATTTAAGCAGCTAAACAAAAGGTCCCTAACAATTGGCCCCAAGAGACTGGAGTTAATTTCAAACTAACACATTCTTGACTTTTGTACTTATTAACAACTTAGAGGCAATTAGACAAAAATAAATAGATAGGTAGGTTGGTAGATAGATGATAGATAATGATAAATAGATGATAGATAGATAGATGATGGATAGATAGATAGATAGATAGATAGATGATACATACATGTCCCTATAACCAAATCACATTGTATTTCCTGCTCTATTGGGCAACATCTTCCAGTCAGAGAATATATATCTTTTCCTCTTTCCCAGTGCAAATTATTTCTACTCCTTTGCCTACCTTGACTCTATCCTTGACCCAAGTAATGACAGATGAAATTGTTTTTCTAACAAACTCAGATTAAGTAAGTTTTCTTACTTTTCTGTCCTTCATTCATCTGTACCACCCTCTGCATTTTGGATGCTGAAGACTTGGCCCAGGCCCATTGGATCTCATTTCATGTAGAATAATGACAAAGGTCTCACTCTGTCTCTTGTACTGATCCATAAGGCAGCTGGTTTTCCAAATGATATTGAGTAATTTAAATATTATCTTTTGGAAGCTATAGAGAAGGCTAAGTAGGTAAAGTGCTTTCATTTGTGTGGGGATTTGAGTTCAGATGTCAAAGCCCTTGTAAAAGCCAGGTAGACCTGATGGTCACTTGTAATTCCAGGATTTGAGAGGCAGAGACAGGAGATCTCCAGAGAAATGTGAATAGCTACACTGCCTACAATTAGTGAGGGACTCAGTTTCTATAAATAAAATGTAGAGCAACTTAAAAAGACACCTAATGTCAGCATTGAGGTTCCATATACATAGTAAATCTACTATGCACTCAACCAAGTATATGTAGTACCACATATATGTGAATATGCATACATCCATCCACATATACACATGCAAATAAATATCTTTTTATTCTATCAACTTCTGGATATTAGCCATTTTAAGACAATAATAAAATCAATTTTACAAAGACTTAGAGTGATTCTCAAATTTATTGTTAATAATTGTCCCTAGGAACCATGATACTAATGTCATACTGCTACAATCAGAAACTGAGATGTTGCAATAAGCCTGGAAATGTGAACAAAATTAAGATTTGTGGGAGGTTGAAGAGGTGGTTTGGTGGTTAACAGCACTTGAAAAAACTCATTATGGTTCCCGACATCCATGCTGCGTGACACAATCACCAGGAATGTTGGCTCTAATGTATCCAGTGCCCTCTTCTGTCCCCCAAAGCACTCAAACATACACAGGTGTTTGTTTGTATGTGTATATATAAAATGAATATATTAAAAAAATATCTCTGTGTGTGGCTATTTGAGTGTGTGGGCTTATGGGTAGGTACAAATGTAATTGTGTAAGTGTGGGAGCACAAGGACAACTTTGTTTGTTTGAGATATAGCCTTTCACCAGCACCAGAGGTCCAAGAGTCAGAAATCTTCCTGGCACTAAAGTCCCAAAGGCATACCACCATACCAAGCTTTAATTATGGATTTTAAGGACTCAACTCAGGGGTTCCTCTTACTTTCTCGGACTCCCTCTGTAGTCCCAAGAATCAATATTTTAAACAAATGTTTCCAATAACTTCATTAATATTGACCCTGTCCTGAAAACCACTGCTCTTGATGTGCTGAGTGCTGGGATTTCTCTGGGAACCTAAAGTTGCAGTTGCACAGAAAGGAAGGAAGAAGGGAGAATGAGGAGAAGAAACATTCCCTTGCATACAAGGAGGAGATAGAGAACACAAAGCATCAGGCTGTCCTGCTTCATCTTTTCAAGGAGATTTAGAGAGCGACCAGGCTTCTCTTTGAAACATATCATGCACACACTTGGCTTGTGTGGTCTCTGTGTCTTGTATATCTGTTAACCAGAGCATTCTGTCACTGGGACAAACTTGGAATGTCCAAGCAAACACCGGTCACCTTGACCACCAACTCTCCACCAATTACCAGGTCCTTGACTGTCACTTAGGAAGAGTGCTTTCAACCTCTCAGAAAGGGCTTTAGCACATCAGCTTTCTTGACAGCTGTTTATGAAGGGAATCTTAAAAAGGAAAAGGGAGGAAATATATTTAACTTCCTCTTAGACACATGAGATTTCCATCATGCTCAAGTTACATATTTTGTATTCTTAATTGCTTCATAAGCTCTCATATTATTTTAAGTTAAATGAAAGAAATAGTAACACTCAATTCTTCCTAACTGTGATGTAACTTTTTAGGAAAATGGACATAAATCGTAAATTACACTTTATCTCCTCTACCGCACTCATTACGAATTGCCCACTGGTTTCTATTCATTGTTTACATTTTAAGTTATAGGGTTTTTTTTCTTTCTCTATTTGATTGGCTAACTGAAATTGAACTTAACATTGATTACTACATTCTCAGAAGGATCATTGTGCAAATTCATCTGTAAGGTATCCCTTCCAACAGACCCTCTCCTAATTTTCCAAGACTTAGTTTTCTAATACATAAAATCAGGGTAAAATTAATCTTTAGCATATAGGTAAACAGATATAATAGCAAGCAAATTTACATATTTAATGCAATGACTGAGTGATTTAAAATATATAAAGCATTTATAATTACACTCCGAAGTTAAATAAGTACACCCGAATATTAACTCCCACCATGTCCTTTTACAATGATGCAATGAGACATCTCTGGAATTATAAAAACTATTTGGCTTATTTAAAAGTTATATCAGTTATTATTTGATTTATATTCTCAGATTATTATAATTAATACAGCAATTTTGTGGTGAATGTCTGGAATGTTATTTTATCTTTCCAAATAATGTTAAAATAACATGTACAAGTTTTGGAAAGAAGTGTATTTCTCTTTGGGAATGCCTTCTACTCTAGTTTTTATAAATAAAGTCATATTTTTTATCCATGTATAACCTTGTTCAAACTCCGTTCCCCTTCCTGTCCCTTCCGGCCACTCTCTCTTCTCCACATCTCTTGCTTAATAAATCTACTTTCTCTCTGCTAAACAAAAAAACCCTCAGCTTTTTGTTCAAAGAAAATAATAGCATCAAACATCTCTTGTAAATCTATGCATATAAAATAATGTATATATATAATTTATTCCCTAAAATAATAACCTAGGGTTTGTATCATCTCTATTAAACATTAAATAAAGTTGCTTGCAGTACTAAATAATTTTTTTTACATTGACAGTTCACAAATAATAGAGCTAAGAATCACTTGCAGCTAAGTTTGGATTGATAATCATCTTCCTCTTTGAAGAGGATTTACTTAACCCCAAATGCAAGCCTCTTTGCATAATGCTAAATGACAGCTATAGTCCCACCTACAATCTATGGATATGAGGAAAATTCATGTCATTCTCTGGTCCACAAAAAATGACAGAAAAACTGTTCCAATGCCTGATGACATCAGAAAGAAAAGTAAGTTGGCTTTTAAATTTGTTTTTTTTTTGTTGGACACCTTATATCTATTAATATTACTTTTTATAATAGGCTTGATCATTTAGAAACACCATTGATAGTTAATTTATGGGCTAGAAATAAGCTATTTTAATGACACAATTTGAAAAGAGAACAGTTTCTTAAAAGCTTTCTACTTCTTTTTTGAGCATGGCAGTTGTTAGCTTGTTTTGAAATTAATAATATCAAAAATATCCTCTAACCTCTAAAATTCCAAAAACCCAAAGGACATTCATGATAAACATATTTACTTCAAAATCATTTAGTCTCATTGTTCTATTTTATGAGTGAGTTATGAGTGAGTCTAAAACTCTTAATGAATTGCAACAAGAATGTAATTTCCCACTGTGAAAATTCTGGTAGAAGTAATTTTTTCATGTTTTTATGTGAAAGTAAAGACCAAGTGTCTTCTCAAGTTTTGAAGCTCTGTTCTTCCCTTCTGCTATAACAGTTGAAATCTTTGACCCCCCTCAAACTTAGACCAGCTGGTATTTTATGCATAGAACCTCTAAATATTAGCAACATTTAAGTAATGTCAGAAAATGCACAGCACTTCAAAAATATTACAAACATTGGTAGCAACTTTCAGGTGAAAATACAAATGACATGTTGAAGTTTATGGACAAGACATAAACTAGAGGCACCTCTGGTTTCAGTGTTAAAGACTGAAAGATGATGTATTGAGTCTACTATTTAACCTGCAGTTTTATACTTACCAGAGAGTAGCATGGTAAATACAGCATGTTATTTTCTGAACAACAAAGCTTCTCTACAAATACTGCTTCAAGTTTAGTAAATATGCACATAGTTTGGCCATCACTTCGAAATTCAAATACAACTTCATCTGTAAGTATATTCAAATTGAGAGATGACTAATAAACCTTAAAGCCATATAGTCTTTTGAAGAGATACTTTAGAATACACTAATTCTAGATTATTTTGTATGTTTTCTTAAACTAATCCCTACTCATTAGACCTCTATCTCCTCTTTTAAAAATGTCATTCATTCACTTTTCTCTAAAATTCATATTCTATTTATTTTCTCACTTGGTTTTGACATCAAAGCACCCGTAGGAATCAACTTTAAGGCATTCTGCTTTATCTTAAAGTAAAACCTCAGGCTCTGCCCCTGACAGAAGCATTTTTTAGCATCATTCTCCTTCTGTCAGTTGATAGAATAAATAAATATCTAGTGGAAAAATAAGAAAGAATAAAGAAACAACACAGCATACCTCTCCACAGATTGTGAAATCATCCAAGGGCAAAGTGTAAAATATTCTTTTTTGGGAAAAATAGAGTGATATGGGACACTCTAATCTAAGATTGGATTGGAAGGCAGTTCTGTTATCGTACATAATTCCTTAGTAACAGCTAAGAGTATAATTTCTTTACCCAAATTAAAAATCTATAACATTTCTAAGTTAATTCCTATAAGATTCAACTATGAATTAAATTAATATCTTAAAAATTTTCAAAACATCTTATCTACTGGAATGACAAAATGGTGTTTGTCAACCTTCCTGCTTTTGTACATTTATTGTTCTACTATGATTCCAACAACTCTACAAGGTTATAATTATCATTATGCACTTTTATATATTCAAAGGAGAAAAGAGACAAGCAAGCAAACATATACATATGTTTATTATGTTAAGCTTGTCACTGATGGTTGTCTATCTTCATTTGTTTCTATGGATCTTGTACCCATCTGCTGTCCTATAGTTTTGTTCACATCCACATCCTTTGTCCTGTTATTACCAAATATAAATTTTCCTATATGTTATAGGCCCAAAGTTTATGCATGGTCTTCCTTCAGTATCTTTAAGAGATCTTATTCAAAAACTCCCCCAAAACTTGAATTTTTTAATAGTCCAAAAAGCTCTATAGGAAATGATGCAGGTTTTACATATAATTTATACACACCCTTCCATGTATATTATTCAATTCTTTAAGTAACTAACAACACACACATTGTGTAAATGATTGTTACATCACACTGTTTGGAAAATAATTAAAAGAATATCATGTACATATTCAGAACATATGCCATGAGAAAATTTTCTTCCATGTTTGGATAGATGACTTAACAGGTAAAAGCTCATACAACACTTTCAAGGGTCCTTAGTTTGCTTCCCTTTACCCTCATCAGGCCTTTACAGTTGACTGCACCTTGATATCTCAGTATCTGATGCATCCTGAGACCTACATGGGCACCTGCACTCACATACACATACCCACACAACATGCATTATCACATAATTAAAAATAAATTCTTTAAAAAAACATTTTCAACCTGCTATTGATTAGATACATGGTGTGGAAGGCAGTTACAAAGAATGCAATTATAAATCCAACTGTGTATTTGCACTTATAGTTATTAAATTGCTTTTTTAATGGTTCAGGAAATGATAAGATATGCAATTGTGCATTTATAATTATATAATTATTTTAGATGGTGTTATTTATAATTGCTATTATTGATAGACATGACATTTTTGCATATATTCAAATACCATCTGGCATCACTGTCTTTGGCTAGATCTTCCTACACTCTTTATCACTAGAATCTGATACAAATATCTTCTTTTTAGATTTTCCTCACCTAAAAGTGAGCTTGTTAGATACAAGATTCCTAGACAAGAAACATTCCATAGAATATCTTTTTGTGATCACTTTTTTTTCCAACTTTTAGTATGTTGTATAAGCCATCCACATTATCCTTTGCAGTAGATAAGTAAGAAATCTGTTAATTTTGTCATAATTTGGATAATTTGACAAATTTTCTCTCAGTGCCTTCTTTTTTTTCTCTTTGTCTTTCAATACTTTTGCTAAACTGTCTACATGTGAATAATGAAATAATAAAACATGGCTTTGAATATTTCCAGTTATTTGATCAACTTTTGGGGTGTGTAATGTAGTCAAACTTTGAGAATCAGTAGATATTAATTCTTACATTTCTATTTTTGTCTCATGGTTTCAATTCATTTTAGTTGGCTCCTCTGTTTTTGACCTGTGGTGAGGCAAAGATCAGAGTGAAGAAACACAGTACGGAAAAGTTTCAACCTAGTGATTTCTGGCAAACAAAGAAAGAAAGGTTGTATAGTATCTGTATCCTCTACAACAGCATACCCTCAATGACAAAGTCTCTAATTTTTAATTGTTCTAACATCTCCAAAATGTACCCTTGTGTGGAGACTAAACCTTCAAATATAGTCACATGGAGATTAAAATATAAACCCCTTTTCATCTGTGCCTCAATTATTACTTTAATTTATATAATAGCTATGCAAATTTTTGTTAAATTGAAGCTTCTATGCTCTATTTGTATAAACTGACTTACTTTTGATATTTCCTCTCTTGCTTCTTTGCATACCTTTCTGTTTCTTTCTGAGATTACCCATTGTAGACACTATATTGTAGACATCTAGCTTGAGGATTTTTTAAAGTATATGATTTTTATTAATTCTTTGAGAATTTCATACAATGCATTTTGATGACAGTTGCTTCAAATAATTCTCTGTAATTCCTCCTAGATCACACCACTACCTATTATCCTCAAAATTTTATTCTCTTTTTTAACAGCCCATTAGGTCCAATTCATGTTGCTTCTAAACTCCTGAGTATGAGACCATTTATTGGAGAGTGTTGATGTACTAGGAGCTCCATGCCTCATGAAAACAGATTATGCCTTTCCCAAGAACCAGTCTATCTATAGATCTGATGTTAAGGTTGGAAGCTTGTGATCCCCTCCTCCATCCACACTGGACGATTAAGCTCCTTGACCCTGTACAGGTATTTTATAAGGCATCTCTAGAAGCTGTGAACTTAAGAGTGTAGTATTTCTATCATGTTAAAAAAGACAGTTTCATTTCATTCATCACTTGTTTTTAGCTCTTCTAATTTCTGATCCTTCTGCTACACTCCCTGTGCCTTTAAACTAGATATCATAATTATGAGTTTATTCTCTATACTTTGACCTATTGTACACTTCTGCATTAACCATCATCCAAATACTCAAAGAAGCTTTCTATGATTAGATCTGAGAACTGTAGTGATCTGTGGGTGAAAAGATACAATTCACATGGTACTATGTTCTCATAGCTAAATAATGGTAGTAGTTTGACATCTGGAGCCTGTGAGTTCCTCAGTTGAAAGTTCTTGGCCAGGTTTATATTACCAAGCATGTATTTCTTCCTATTTGAATGGGCCTTAAGTCAACAAGGAAGCCATTTGTTACCCATTTGACAATTATGTCACCATTGCACCATTGAGCTTATCTCACCAGGCCAGTCTTTATTGTAGTCCATAGAATTTAGAGCTGAGTAGGACTTTTGAGGAGTTCTTTTCTTTTTTTAAAACAAACAAACAAACAAACAAACAAAAAAAAAAAACCTTGTAGCCTATATAGCATCCTCTACTATGAAAACTTGCCAGGAGTGAGGAATCTTCATGGTCAGTATCAACTTTATTTCTCTATGCTCTTTGACCAATGTGTGTGATATCTTCAGCAATAAGGTCTCAGTATTAAAAGTTATTGGGAAACTAAGAACAACAGTATAAAACTTGCAAGTCTCTTGGAGACCCCTGATCAACAACTCAAGGATATCACACACCTGGCACTGGGATTTCTATTTGGCAACCTATGTAAAGGGAACATAGTTTCCTGTGAAGGCTAACTCCCATTTAACATGCACATACATACAAACACACACACATGTTTAGAAAGTTTAGAAAATAGTATTCCATGTGTCATTTTCTCACTTAAGTTTCAATCAGGCTGGACCTTAACTTCTGAGATTATATACATTCTGGGTGATATGGCCATAGACCATACAGCTTTTTCAAGCAACCTTAATATAAATTATACTTCACTTCACTACCTCATTTGCCCTAATTTCCCAAACTTCTCCCAACTCAAAGTGTAGTGATTTGCCTGTATTACATCAATACTATTGACTTCTGCAGTGGGAAGAGGCCACTATCACTTTTCAAAGGGGTGATGATCCTCAGACATGCCTGCAGTCAACCTGGGCTGACAGTGGTTTGGCCAGTACTCTGTCTCTTTTACTGATGTCTTCATTAAGCTGTCTGTCTCTGCTGTCTACATCCAGCTGTTAATCTCTGCTACTCTCTAGCTGATTGCCCTATTGTTTTTAACACTGTCCCGGGGCATACAATGTTCTACTGTCTGATTCTATTAAATCTGAGTTCTTTCAAAGAAACACTTTGATGCAGTCAGTGTTTGGGCTTTGTTCTGACCCTGGCAGGGGCACTCTTCACTATGTCTATCTTTGATTCTTTTTAGTAAATCAACTGCCCTGCAGTTTAGCTGCGATTCTCTTGAAGTGTCCAGCCTTCTCCAAAACAATTATCATAAAAGTTCCATAGCTTATACAAATATATTAAGCATCACTGAGTTAGTTCCACTTGAAAATATTTATCATTCAGGCAGTTTTCTGGGTTGTATCTTGTATGGCTGATCTCTCTTCCTGGACCAAACACCAAGATACTTTCTCAGTGTTGGAGTGATCTTTTGACATACTTCTTCCAGAGTGGCATTTCTGTTTTACAAACAGAGCACTACAGTAGAGTGATGCCCTCTGGTCTTCTTGGCTTATGTGTGCTTTGTGAAACTTCCACCTTAGATATCTTGAGAAAGTGCTTTAGGGATTCTGGGCTCATTTTCCTCCCATAGCCGGAATAAAATGTGTGCTTGGTAACTAGGGACTATGTGAAAGGAGCTTGGAGCTGGCCTCCTCAGCTATTTTCATCTATGATTTATTCTCTGCAGCCCATATGAGAAATACTCGTGACTGGCTCCTTTAAGGAAGGAAGAATGTGGGCCTTGACTGGGAAGCCGGAGCACAGGGCTCAGACTTTATTTTCAAGCCTGCCAAGAGTAAACCCTACTTTTCAGCTGGAAAGTGGAGGGGATAATTTTGTACCGTAAATGCCACAGTGCCTCAGTGAGTTTATTGGAATATTGGTATAGTTCCCGGGACAGGTGTCAACTCTGTACCTGACTTCCTACCCTAAAGCTAATTCAGAAACTCCAAGTGTTCAGAAAGAAACTTATTTTTTCTACTTATAGCTCCAAGTTTCCTGGAAGGACTGGGCCTCTTACTATTGCATTTCTAGGACCTCTTGTATTGATCTCTCTAGTCATTATTTCTGTGATGAGTAGTAACTCTGTCCACTATTTTAAAATGCAGGCATGGTGGCTTATTGAATGTCTCAAAAATATGACATTTACAAATAACCACAACTACTTCATCCAATTCATTAAAAATAAAATTGATAAATTAAGCAATGAACATATCTAAAGTATATAAATGGATAATTGAATATATCACTATCCAAAATATTCTTCTATCTTTTTGAATATCAATCCTTTTGCTTTCATTTTCCCACTTTTCATCTTACCTATCTTTACTATCAATACAGGTTTACTTGATTTACTTGCATTTTCTCGAATTACATATTAATGGCACTGCACAGTATATAATGTTTGGACTTCTCTTTTCATTTAATGTATTTATTTTACATTTGTCCATTCCATTCTGTAACATACATCAATAATTCTTTCTTGTTGGTTAATATTATATATGTATTTATCTGCTGATAAGAACTTTCTCTACTATTTCAGTTTATTAAAAATAAAATCATTATGAATATTCATGTACTAGGCTATGTGTGGACATATGGTTTGATTTCCCATAAATAACTACCATGGAGTGAAATAGCTAGATCATGCAATGGGTATACATTTAACTTTTCAGAAAATACCCTGACAATCTGTTCTCAAAGTGGTTGTGTTCTCTTAAATTTTGAAATCCAATGAATGAGAATTCCTATTTCTCCAATCATTGACCAATGTCTAGAATGCTAGACAAACTTTTATGGCTAGCAATACTAATGGCTATGGAGTGATGAGATATTATTCTTTCTTTATCCAATTGTGAAACATCTCTCCAGGTCCCTTTTTTACCTTCCAGTTTGAATCACATTATAGAATTCATTAAACATCCCATGCATAAGTATTTTCAGATACACACAGAAAGATGCAAATCTTTTCTCCTTATCTTTGAAATGAATGTTCATCATTTTAATGTTACTAAAAGAATATATGTGTTTCCATTTTTTATGACCCACTGATCATTCAGTTTTGTTGTTTGATTTTGATGTTATGTAAAAAAAAATCATAAACTTAGATCACAATTTTTTTCTTTCTGCTCTTTTCAAAATTATAAATACTCACATATATGTGTTGATATAATTTCATATAATAATGCACCTTGGGAGATGATGCTCTCCTTATGGCCATGAACTATCTAATGAAAGACTAAGTTTCAGACATGAAAAACCTCCTCTTGAGTTATTGTTCAGAGGAGTTTTTGAGACTACCAAAACAGTGAAAGCTTTCTCCATTTCTCTTGTTTCTCCAAGATTCAAAGTATGGCTTTATTGCTGAAGATACCACATGACTTGGACAGAGGTTGTGAAGAAATTGAGTTGAAACTGATCTAGAAGTCTTCTCCATGAAGAGAAGTTCTTATAGTGTTTACTGAAAGGTGATAGTCTAGCTGCCAAGGGATAAAAATATTAATAGTCTAGCCTAGCTGTAAAGCCTATGAATCATAACAATGACCAGAATTACAAGATATCCCCAAGGGTACAATAGTGGAGTTAACCAACAAACACTTCATTGGACTTCACATCAGCTCAATGGGAATTCATGCCTGATACTATGAGACTAACCAATTCCCCATGGCTGATGAGACCATGGCTCCATGAAAAAACCTACAGCTGCCACTTCCCTAAAACAGGGTAATTTTAATGCATTCTAAATATTTAACTTTATACTCATAGATAAGTGCCACCTTCATTTCTCATTCTATAACATTTTCAGCAGCAGAGAGAGAACATTAGAAGAAATTTACAATTGATCAAAATGTAGAGAAAATCTGAGGTGAGATATTCAGCTTCAATTGTTATATCTAAAAGACCTCTACCTCAAGGGACAGAAAGCACCATGATAGAGAGAGCAGAAATATTGTAAGAGCCAGAGAACCAGGATATTTGCAGCATGACAGTGATTTTTATAGAAGACAGGTAAGCTGCAACCATGAAATCTCAACAATGTAACTGCCTAAACAAAACCTAAAAAATAACAACATCAATTGAGGTGCCATCATGGATAAGAGAATTAATGCAAGGTTTCTTCCACAGAAGAAGAGCTATAAGCAATTAATGGCTGCTAAGAGATTCAGAATTAGTCATCTCCAGAGATAAGCCTCCTGATATATTGCTTAGTCCTAAGGGGTTGACTCTAAACAAATATGAGCTGAATTAACTCATCAGGTTGAAGATATGAAGTTATGCATGTTCATGTAAAGTTATGCATGTTCATGTAACAATATTACTTGAGGAACAATAGTTCATGAATTTAAGAGTCAGGGATAGAGGAAACAGTAGAACTTAGGAAGGAAGTATAACTTAAGTTTATCATATATGAAATTCTCAAAAAGGAAATAACAAGAAACATTAACCAAGAGAAACTATGGGGCAATGAGAAAAAATTATCCCAAGTTAGGTTATACAGATCCAGAGAGGCAAATGTGGTATGTACTCACTTTTAAGTGGACATTAGCTGTTAAGTAAAGGGTAATTGTAATATAATTCACAGACCTATAGGGGAACATATAGCTTTACTCAGGAAGGGGAAATAGAATAGATTTTTCAGCTGTGCTGGAGGAAGTTGAGACAGAAACAGGAGTGATTATGTGGAGTTGGGAGTTATAGAGGGAGAGAGTACTAGGAGAGATGACTGGAATTTTGGGATCATTTGGGGGACGATATAGAAACCTAGTACAATGGAAACACCCTGGAATCTAGGAGAAGGATTCCTAGTGAAGTCTTCTAGTAATGGTGGATATGGAGCCTGAACTAGCCAACTTCTATAAGCAAGTAAGGCTCTTAGCAGTGAGACTGAGACATCAATCCAGTCACAAAACCTGCAACCTACAATCTGTCCTGCTTGCAAGATGTGCTGGGGTAATAAAGGCACAAAACTTGTGAAAATGACCAACCAATGATTTGTCCTACTTGAGGCATTCATTCTGAGAGGGAGTCCACTCCTGACAATGTCTGAAGGGCTCAAGGGCCAGGAACCAGAGACTGTATAGTCTAGAGATTCCTAATGATATTCTGTTCTATTTGTAAATCAGAGCTTAGCCGGATTGTCATTTGAAGGTGTCATAGAGCAACTTATGGAAGCAGATGAAGAGACCCATAGACAAACACTAAGTGAAGCCAGAGGAACCCTGAAGGAGAGGTAAAAGAAAGACTGTAAGAACCAAAGGAAGGAGTACATCGGGAGAACATGACCCACAGAATCAGCCAAGTAGGTAGTGATCATAGGGGTTCAAATAGACTGAAGCAACAAACATGGACCCTGTATGGGTCTGAACTTGGTGCTCTGCATATACTTTATGGTTTTATAGCTTCATGTTTCTGTGGAACTCTTACCACTGTGAGTGTGTGTGTGTGTGTGGGAAGGGTGTGTCTGTGACTCTTTTGCCTGTGCTTGCGACCCTCTCCCTCCAACTGGGTTGCCTTTTCCAACCTTGACATGAGCGTTTGTGTGTAGTGATATTGTAACTTGTTAGGCCATGTTTGAGGGATATCCCTAAGAGTCTTGCTCCTTTTTTTTTTGAAGGGAATTTTAGGGGGAGTGGATCTGGGGGATAGGGAGGAGAGGGTATGGGAGGAGTGGAAGGAGGAAAACTTAATCAGGATTTGCTACATGAGAGAAGAAAATAAAAATGAAAACAGAAAAAATAAAATTATAGGACAGCTTTCCTGATTTACATAGATGCAAACATTCTCAAAAAAATACTTGCAAACTAAATTCAGCAGCATACTATGAAGATCATATTTGTAATATATTTTATTGCAATGAAACACTCCAGTCAGGCCTCCAAAAGAAGAAAACGTTTATTTGGCTTACACATTTCAGATAAAAAACTTGGCAGACTTGAAAAAAGTCAGAGCAGGAAATTACTCACAAGCAAGGATGCACAGCAGAAACTTTATTTTCATACTATTTAGTGGCTTGATCTCTGACCCTCTTCACTGGCTTATGCTCAGCTAGCTTTCTTCTATTTTCCCAGACTTACTACCTGCTACCTCAACCACAAACCAAGTCAATGTTTCACATACATGATCACATACCATCTCATGTGGGAAATTCTTCAAATGAGATAACCTCTTCCCAGGTGACTTTAAGTTATCTCAACTGACAAAAAAAAAAGCACCTAACCAACAAGCTAGGCAGTGGTGGTATATGCCTTTAATTCCAGCACTTGGGAGCCAGAGGCAGACATTTCTATGACTTCTACGCCAGTTTGATGATCCAGGACAGCAAGAGATACACAGAGAAATTCTGCCTCAGGAAAATAACAAACAAACAAAAAACTAGCACAATGACAGAGTTGGCTTCATCACAGAGATACTGCAAAGTCAATAGATGCCGAAAAGACAAAAGTCAGGGAAAGGACTCGGACCTACCTACACTGGATAGACTAGAGCAAACTTAGGATTCCTTGCCCTCCCTTAGCGATATATGAGGGGATGGCTTGGGAGCAGACTCGGGGAGGACAGGGAAGATGGGAAGCAGGAGGAGAAGTGGAGGATATGAGAAAAGAAAACTTCAAAAACTTTACAAAACTAAACAAAAAATGTCCAGATGTTAAAATAAATGAATCATATCTCAAAATAATGAAGGCTTTATGCATCAAACCTTTAGATAACAGTCTATGAAATGGGGGAAGGAAGGTAGGAAGGAAGGTAACACAAAGATACATTCTTACCTCTATTGTTAAATATGGTGTTTGATGTCTTAGCTAGAGCAATAACACATGAGAAAAATATAAAAGAAAAAATAAGAAAGGGAAAAATCACACTAACTATTTTAATGGCATAATTTTTTATTTTGAAAACACTATATAATTTTCCAGAAAATGTTTAGATTTAAAAATAGTTTCAGGACATTAAAATAATACCAAAATCAGAGTCTTCATATATACCACAAATGAAATTACAAAGAGATAAGGAAAATATTTCATTTGTAGTATCTCCAAAGAAAATACTAGGAAAAAGTAGAAAGTGAAATAAACTATACATTGAAACTTTATGACACATAAGAAAAATCAGTGAAGATTGTAGATGATGGGAAGATTTTTCATCTCCTGGACTCGAAGAATTAATATAATGAAAACAGCCATTTTTCTAAAAGTTATGTATAGATTTAATTCATTTCCTCCAATTTTTTGTCCCTTTTAATGATCTAGAAAAAAACCAAAAATTTATATAGAACCAATTAAAGCTACTAATATGAAATTATCAAATAACTAATAAATATTATTTTTAAAGATATTCTTGTGCATATCACTTCTACAAATTTTATTTTACCACCATACTGGCTTGTTTCATGTCAACTTAATGAAAGCTAAGCAAGTAATCAGTAAGGAGGGAGCCTCAGTTGAGAAAATGCCTCCAAAAGATGAGGTTGTAGGCTAGCCTCAGGGTCATTTTCTAATTAGTAATTGATGGGGGGAAAGTCCAACCCATTGTGGGTGATGCCATCCCTATGCTGGTGGTCCTGACTTCTATAAAAAAGCAGTCTGAGAAAACCATGAGTAATAAGCCAATAAGATATATCCCTCCATGGCCTCTGCACTAGCCTAACCTTAACCCTAACCCTAACCCTAACCCTTCAGATTCCTGAGCTGCTTGAGTTCCTGCCTTGAACTCTTTTGATGAAGAGCTATGATATGGAAGCTATGATATGAATGAACCCATTTCTTCCTAAGTTGCATTGATCATGACATTTCAGGACAGCAATAGTAACTAACCCTAACTCAGACAACCATGTCATATATAACTCAATAAATTAACTGAAACTTTATTTTAAAAGGCTTCTGACAATGAATGCTTGCAAGGATGTATGAGAAAAGTGGTCTTTATTCACTTTTGGTTAGAGTGAAAAGCCATAGAGTCATTATAGATGTCAATATGGAGGTTTCTCATAAAATTCAAAATAGAATACAATATGGCCCAGAAATACCATGCCTGGGCATGTATCCAAAGGACTCTATATTCTACTGCAAAGATATTGGATAGCAATAAAATAGAATCAACATAAATGTCCATCAATTTAGGACTGGAGAATAAAATATAGTATATATACAGAGAAACTCCATTCAGTTGCAAAGAAAAATGAAAATTTCAGGAATATAGATGGATCTGAAAAATAATAATAAGCAAAGTGATCTTTACTCCCACATTCAGAAAGGCAAATTAAAAGAAAAAAGAAACTGTTTTCTCTTGCATATGTGACTCTAAGCTGAAATTTCTGTATGTGTGTAAGTGTCTGTGTGCATACATTCATGTGTTCTGTGTGTAGCAGGCTGGCATTTGAGACAGATAAGAAATGAAGAATCATTAGAACATACATTGTTTGAAAAAATATATAATAATATATAAGGCCTTGTATGATAATTTCAAAAAGAAAAAAACTTCAAATGATAATGAATCTTTGACCTAACATAATTGTCAAAGAATAGTTAACCCTAAGTGAGCAGAAATGAAGAAAACAACAGTAGACTCGAATCAAAAGAAACAAAATAGTAACAATAATTTTAGTCAATAAAATGTAGTTGTTGTGATTCATAAGTGGACAGAGAGGCAGGGAAGAAGGGAGGGAAAAATCACTCCAAGAACTTTACTGTCAGCCCAGTGAAATGAAAAATTATAAGAATACCTTCTACAAATATACCTATTCACTATATAACTTAGAGAAGAATAATATATTGAAAGATACTTATTACCTTTATTCCTGATCTCTCCAGGGCTTTAATCATAAAGGAGTGTTGGATTTTGTCAAAGGCTTTTTCCGCATCTAAGGATATGATCATGTGGTTTTGTTCCTTTAGTTCGTTTATATGATGGATAACATTTACAGTTTTTCGTATGTTGAACCAGCCCTGCATTTCTTTGGTTATAGTTACTCCAAGGTATTTAATACTATTTGCAGCTATTATAAACTGTGACGTTTCATTTATTTCTTTTTCAGCCCTTTTGTCTTTAGTGTATAGGAGGGCTACTGATTTCTTTGAGTTAACCTTGTATCCTGCTACATTGCTGAAGTTGTTTATCAGTAGTAGAAGTTCCCGGGTTGAATATTTTGGATCATTTATATATACAATCATATCATCTGAAAATAGAAATAGTTTCACTTCTTATTTTTCAATTTGTATCCCCTTAATCTCCTTTCATTCTCTTATTGCTTTAGCTAAAACTGTGAGAACTATATTGAATAGATGGGGGAGAGAGGATATCCTTGCCTAGTTCCTGATTTAGTGGGATTGCTTTGAAATTTTCTCCATTATGTTTGATGTTAGCTATCGGCTTCTTGTAAATTGTCTTTATTATATTTAGATATTTCTCTGTATTCCTGTTCTCTCCAGGACTTTTATCATAAAGGAGTAACTTCTTAAATAAAAAAATTACAAACTGCCTTTGGAAAATTCATAGCTAGGTGCATTATTACAATATGATAGTCATATATATATATATATATATATATATATATATATATATACCCAAATCAAAGAAAACCATATACCCACAACAAAACTTTCACATGGATGCCCATAATGACATTATCCACAGTAGCCCAAAATTGGATAGGTCATTTGACTAACCAATGAATTACTGAAGTGTGGCTTTACTACGCAGGAGGAAGACTATAATCCTGCCACATTCTGCAACATGAAACACACTTGAGTAGGCCCTTCCATGATAGTAAGAACAATAGATTTTTGGCTCTTCTAGAGAATGCTTGGACAGTATTTTAGAGAAATCTGTCATGTTCATCATTATATAGAGCTGAGGATTGCAGGAATGGTGAGTGAATATTAACATGGAGGTTCATTTCTATAGTAATGAAAACACTCAGAATTTATACTGGTACAAATGTGCCATTCTGTGAACAGATTATAAACCTATTAACTATATACTTTGAGTTTTATGGTAGGAGAAATAATTCAAAAATATTAAAGTCTACTGGATTTTAATAATGACACTCATAAATTTGGAACATTCTCAAAAATGTATATGAGTATTCTCTAAAAAATATTGAGTCTTCTAGCCAATAAACAGTGTACAATATCTCTTCATTGTCTTTTTATCTCAGAAACAAGATTTTAAATGTAGTTTGTAAGATTTATTCTTAGATATTTTATATTTTGTAGTCAGTACAGTGCTTTTTTATCTTCATTGTTCCCAGATAGCATGTAGAAGTACATTGATTTTGTAAAAGTCACCTATAATTGTTATATTCTCTTCCTGAATAGTTTATATTGTATTTTCTGCACAAATGAACATGCCACCTGCAAATAACTATATGTGATTTTCCTTTCAATATGGATGTGAGTTGTGTCTCTTTCTTATCTTATTTTCCTGACTAAACATTTTCTTACGATGTTCAGTATAAAAGATCAAAACGGTTACTTTTTTCTTTATTTACATTTTAGGGGAAACATTTAGTCTTCTCACTTCAAGGATATTTGTAAATATTGTGAAGAAGGAGTTGTAGATTCTACTTACTCAGTGTCTAGTTTGATGTGAGGCTATATACCTGAAGAGCATTGATCTACAGTTTTATTTCCTAGTATTGACATTGGTTATTTTGATGTAACTAGAATGTTTTCCTTGTAAAATAGATATATTTTCCTATATTTTGTTTTCCTGTAAGAACATTTTAATTTTTGAGGTTTGTGTTTGGTTGTCATGGTGTCTTAAGAGTTGTATACAAATTTTGTATTCTAGTCTTACATGTTTTTCAATTTTATTTTGGTTTTGGAGATACCTGGTGTGGTAGTTTGAATAAAAATGGCCTTATGGCTCATAGGTATGACATTGTTAGGAGATATGGCCTATTGTTAGAGTAAGTGAGGTCTTGTTGGAGAAAAAGTGTCATTGTAGATGAGCTTTTATTAAATGTTCAAAGTAGGTCCAGTGTCTCTTTCTTGGTGCTGCCTGCCAATCAGTGTGTACAACTCTCTGCTACCTCCCCAGTACCACATCTGTCGGCATGCCACTGTTCTTCCCTCCATGATAATAATGGACTAAATTTCTGAACTGCAAGCCAGCCCCAGTTAAATATTTTTCTTTATAAGTGTTGGGCATGGTGTCTCACTATGGCAATAGAAACCCTAACTGAGCCCTGGGCTGAGTCCCTGGTCTGGCTGATAGCAAGGGAGGGGAGTCTATATGAGCAAGGGGATAGGGGCTATGAGGAAAATTCTGAGTGATGGCTGGCTGGAGTTATGGGGAGCTCACTGAATCAAGAACATGGGAGCCATCTGAAAGCCTCCAAGGATAGGCAACTGTCCACTGACATGGGCAATAAATAAAGGATCCTCAAAGGGAGGATTCAGACTGTGTTTCTGTGAATAGACTGGCACCTTGGAGCTCATTCCCTCTAGAGGAACACCTAACCCAGTCTTAATATTAGGATGAGGAAATCGGATTTGCCTGAAGTGGATGCTGAGCTAATCCAACTTGGGACCTCTTGCCATTTGTTAGGAGGGGATGGAGGGGATGGGAAGAGGAAGGCTCAAGGCTGATCAGCTGGCGTCTGGAGGGGGAAGGGAGTTGCATGAATTAAAAACAAAGACTTTATTCTATAAAAATAAATAAATAATAAAAAAGTGAAAAAAGACACCTTTTTATTCTGTTGCTATCATCTTTTAACACAGAATTTTTTATTTCACAAAGTTCAGCTGGTCCCTTTTATTGCCTATAAATCATGGCAAACCCACTGTCATGAATAAAGTTTCTACCTCACCTTTTTTTCAAAGGAATTATATTTTACGTCTTATTAGGCCTCAAATCCATTTTAACTTAACAGTTTATATGTTTTTAAGTGAGGGTTTTAACTCATTTTCTTGTTCATGGATATCTAAACTTTTTTAGAACTAGTTTTTGAAGAGATAATCATTTTCCTATTGAGTGGTATGATATCAATTGAGTGCATATTCTCTAAGATAATCATAGGATTCTATCCTGTCACCTAATTATATACTGGCTATAATTTCTGGTATTATGTTAAGCAGAACTGTTGGATATAGGCATTCTCACTTTTTTTCTGTTTCTAGTAGTCTTTGAGGGATTCAGCACTGAGTATGATATTTTCTCTGTGTGTTTCATAAATCTTTCCTATTATATTAATATTGGTGTTTTTTTTTTTAAGTCCCTTTGAGTGGGTGTCTTTGTTACCATAAAAGGGAATTGAACTCTTTTAAATGCTGTTTTTCTTTTTTTTTTTTTTTTTTTTTCTCAGAAAGCCATTTTATTTGGGTTTCACACACAGCAAAGCAGAGAGGAGGTGTCTGTGGGGCTGGCCCTGCTCAGGCTGGGATGGAGTCTCTGCCTCCCCAGCCTCCCAGGCTTGTCACCGTCCGTCTGTGAGCTGAGTGGGGTGTCTGCTAGGCACCACAGGGTATGAAGACCTAAGGGTCACGGGACGGGAGCC
>PVIH01004750.1:0-129261 GCA_004025045.1 Sigmodon hispidus | reverse complement strand
GTGAATTGTGCATCTTTTATCTACTAACATTTACACTTTGACAAAATGTTGCATTAATACCAACATTCTATATTCATTTCCCTTTCCAACTCACTCTTTTGAGAATCCCTGAGAGGTTCGGTAAAAACTTAATCAACAGATGTAATCAAGTCGTGTTTGCAGTACCATTCTCTCAGTGTATCTATGCCAAGAGAGAATTCAAATGGAAGTCTCATTTTGAAAGAAAAAAGCTTTTATTGAACCCTTGGTAGGCAAAGCTTAGAAAAGATTGATGTTCTGTGTTAGGCCAGTAGAGATTGTGCTAAAAAGGAAATATCAATTGGTTCTCTAGATATTCAAGACTTATGTCATTCAAAGGACTGATATCTAACGGAATTGTAAATAAGGTAGGCATATTGAATTGCAAATGATTAGCATTCAAGTAAATTTTTTTGATGTTTGGTTATCTTTTCATTATAAATACATTTACTTAATATTGAATGTTATATCTTTGTATTTTTTACCTTATATCTTATTACACATAAGTATACATATTTCTTAATGATATCTTTGCTTCTATGTCTGATTTGCTAGTAAAAGCACAAAGTGCCATTTTATTTATAGAATATATCTACTTTGTAGTTGTAGTATATATCTTAAACACTGAGCAATTATTATTTACAATAATTTAATAAGTATCACATAAAATTTAATTTTTACCATTTATTTCTATTTAGTATACTACCTTGAGCAAATTATATATATATATATATATGAGAGTATGAAATTAATCTTAGAATTTACATGGAAGATAGAATGATAGATAGGTAGATAGATGATAGATAGATAGATTCACTGAATTAGCTAATACAGTAAAAAAAAGAGTTTTCTAACTGAAACTAATACAAGCACATGCATGAAGGCACACACACACACACACTCAGACATCCCTGTGGGAAATTCTGTGGTACATTCTATATTATAATAAATGATATATAAGGCCCCTATTATGGGTGTTTCCACCACTGGTCACTTGATAGAGACTGGGAAATCTATCAGGAGCAAGACAGTAGGTAGCAATACTCCATAGCATCTACTTTAGTCCCATCTCTTAATTTCTGCCTTAAGCTCTTGCTTCAACTTCCTCAGTAACAGACTATTGCATGTAACTCTAAGATTAAATGAATTATTTTCTATCCAAGTTTCTTTTACTTAGTTATTTTTAATAACAGAAGAAAGCTAACTGAGACAATAGCCCAAAATTAAACATTTTTTTGTGGGATTGAAGAACTCTATTACAGATAGTCTGGAAGAGTAGCCTTTATATATTAGTGTTATGGAGATTATTTCAATCAAAAAATTTCAGTTAATCCCACATCACTCATACCATTATTACACCAGCATGTCTACCTTTCTTGGAGGATCACTACTATAGAAAATAGCTTTTGCCAATAGGTAAGACCATTGATAAATGCTTTTGTCCCCTAGTGGCTTGTACTGTTCTTTCTGCCAGAATGAACTCTTAGCAGAAGTGTTAATATTTCTTTCAGGTTCAGCATGTGTTCTCTGTGTCCTACATCTAACTCACTACTGTGTGTAGCAAAAAGGGTTTTCACCTCTATTTCTAAAGGGTAACCAAGAACAAGGGCAATAATCTGTACTATTTTGAGATCTTCTGGGGTAACCTTAAACAACACCTCATAGAAAACTATTTTATACCTGGCACTAGCATTTTTGTTTAAAAATCCAGGGCTTCTAGGAACAGCATTATCAATCTGTGCAGGATCTCTGAGTTAACATTGCTATTCTCTAAAAATGTTCGTTGGAAGCATATGAAGAAATAAATTATATACATTTTTCTCCATATATCCTTAGCTTTGTCTAACACTTTATGTATATGATTTCCCAATTTCCTGCCTTATAGTCAGTGAAACCAATTTTGAAGAAACAATGTATTGTCTTTAAATGATTAATATCAAATTCTCATTCTACTACTTACATTTATTACACTAACCTGTCATTTCAAAGTTTCATACTTCTACACTACAATAACATTAAAGAAGAATCAAGCTCATGGTCTCATAAATTTTATATGTATTATAACAAAAAACTTATAAAGCAATATAAAATTTAGTAGCATATATGTTTCTTTCTGAAGAACATGAATGCCACACTAATTTGTGGTCTAATTCTAACTATGCAATGCAAATCAATTTGAAAATATTTGTATATATAGATATTTATCTATAATTTATATATATGTATAAGTATGTATATAACAAGTGGGTATCTATATCATAAAATTAATTTAACATTAATCTGTGATTTCAGTAAATATCCATAAAAGTGAAACAATACTAACTTTGAATAGTTTACGTTAAGAATGCACTAGATACTTTTATTTCTATTTATTTTACTTGTAGGTCAAATATAAAAGCATTTATTGCAAATAATAGTATATACGCTTTAAAATTTTAGTCTGTGATTTATTTCTTTCATTTTTATGGGAATCTACTTATGAATTATTTAAAAAATTAATGATTTCTACTTTCAGATTGTATGATGTTTGTTTGAAATCAGTTTTTATTGATACTTAATCCAATACATATTGTCAGTTCTATAACTTAATATATTATAATTTTCTTGTACCTTCTATACATTTTTATATTTCTAAATTATTATTTCAGTATAGCCATATATGTATATTAATATATTTGCCAACATATGTAAATATTTGTTTCATTTTGGTTTCTGCCTCTTGAAAATAAAGTAGCTCTTTAAGAAAATATAGCTCTTTATGTTCTTAAACAAATATGATTAATATATTAAATAAATGGTATAAATTGTATTTCTTGGCTGAAATGAGATACTCATGGATAAAGAAACTTGTCTGTCTATTGAACATGTTAACCTGAGCTGGACGTGGTGAAACTAATTAAAAATACAAAACAATCTTGAAAATATAAAGTTGTAATCTATATCTTAAAGAGAAGAAAATAGTAATGTTTCCACAGCTCTCTATAAAGTTAGGGTTTTGTTATGTTTTAGCACTGAGTTTGTGGAAGAATGAACACCTCATCTTATGTTCTTGGTTTATGCACACACATAAAAATGTGCATGTTCACTATTGCATACATGAATACACATTCATAGTTACACAATACACCATACAAATAAACATATATGAATGTGTTTATTATTTCCCAAATATAATGTTTTTAAAATGTTCATTTATTTATTATTCTTTTAAAATGTCTTCTCCAATTATCATGCAACTGTGTACCAACTTCCTCATGTGCACCTTTGCGGGCACCAGAATTCAAATAAATAAATAAATTTATTAATAAATGATTCTAGAATAATTTTGCTTTGCTAAAATTTTGAATACTATAATAAAGTTTACTTATGGTGTTGTCTTTTCCATGTTCAAAGGTGCATGCTGATTAAGTTCTAGCAAATTATAATACATTTTCTATGAAGGATGAAAATCTCTTTGTTATTTCTTCTTTTGTGGTTTCATAATAATATATTATGAAAACCATGGGATAAGTTATATCAATTTAATCTATGTATTGATGAATGAAGCAGGTAGACCAGAGAGTTGAAATACATTCTACATTCCTTCAGACATTGTAATTAATTTTTTAGTGTCTCATCAACTAAATGATGAGTACACATTAAAATAATAGATAATAGGATGTAAGTTTTGCTTGCTTAAAGCATTTTAAAATTCCCCCATGAATTGCACCTCTTTCTTCAGCAATATTATGTCAAGTTGGTGTGAGACATCCTTGGTATATCACTAAATAATGCAAATCAATTTTTCTACACAGATGCCAAGAATGTAATTTTGTTGGATATTTATTGTCATAAGTAGTCTAGCCTGTGTTTTTATCTCATATTTTAGAAACCTAGTGCTTATTCACTATCAAGAATCCACCCTGCAATTTTCTTTGACAGTTCAAAAAATTAATATTTATTTCAAAAAATGTAGAAAATAATTTAAATCAATTAATGTTCCTAAGCAACTCAAAATCTTTAATATACATTGTATATTTCCTACACATATTATTCTTCATAAATACTTTCTATGAATAATTTTTATGTTAAATTTACTTTGAAAGGATTACTCATTATAATTATATTCTTTATTTATTTATTTATTGTATTATGAATAAAGTCATATTTTTATCCGTGTATATCCTTCTTAAAAGTTCCCTTCTCACTACCTCCCCTTCCAGTCACTCTCTTTTCTACACATATCCTTATCTCCTCCCCAGCAAGGGCAGGAGGTCCCAAGTTCCCAATATGGTTTAGTTCAGCATCCACTCCTGGCAGATCCAGTTTCCTCAACCCAACATCAAGACTAGATCAGGTGTTCCATAATAGGTATCATAATTTACTTTGTTTAATTTTCTGATTTTAGCTTATTATTTTTATTATATATTTTCAAAATTATAGTAAATTTCTTATTTTTTATTTCCATTTAAACAAATTCATGTTTTTTCATATTTATAGATTTAATGATTTAAATATGAATGTGAAGCATATTCTGCATTTCAGGTTTGAGGTTAAGAAAAATTTATAGAATTTATCATTAACTTTTAAAATTTAGTACCCCCAATGAAACAATGTTTTCATTCAATTTCATCTCCACACATCCCAAAGATATTTTCAAGTAGCATGAAATTATTACATAAGCTTATTTTAATAATATTCTTATGATAAAAAACTTTTAGATATGTAACTGATGAATTGCTCTTAAGGAACAAGAAAGGCACAACTGAGTTCTTATAGTAGCATAACAGTTTGGAATCTTAACAGTATGAATGAGCACTGGAATGACAGCAGATACAAATACACTCTAGTAAGTTTAATTGTCCTGCAACCAACTAAAATTTAACTCAGCATGTCACATTTACAAAAGCAAAAATGCACAAAACAATGCAAAAATAAACCAAAGGATTTAGGACATGTCAGATCAAGTTTACTAATCAAATAAAATATATAATTAATTTTCTCATGGTGATTAATATTTGTTTGCAGATATATTATTTTAAATTAATAGGAGATTCAGGACTGGTAAAACATAGTAATATGAGAATGGTAAATAAAATAAATATGGCACTTGTACATTTAAAAGAAAAAGCATATCTGAGGAACAGAAATAAACAGATGAATAAATAGAAAATGAAAAAAAAAGCTAGGGGGTACAGTTTTAACTTAAGAATTTAAAGAAAAAATAAAGTTTTGTGTTCATAAGACCAATACTAAAAAAAACATAATTGAGTTTTAACAAGCCAGACAAGGATGGCTATTCATAACACACTTTCTGAGCTGTTGTAAGAATTTTTTCCTGCCAGTTAGTGTGTCCAGCACTATATGATTTCCTTTATGTTCCATAGAGTTTGAAGGGGTACTGAATACCACAGTAATAAAAATATTTCTCTGTAAAGAACATCAGAAGAAGAGGCAGTGGATTTTGATTATATAACACATTTGAAAAGCTTCAGGATAGAAAGTATGACTTCTTTGTTCATAATAATAAAATAAAAATAAATTTAAAAAATTAAACAAGAATATATTCAAAAAAAGAAAAGTATGTTTAAGTTTTATATAGGGTGAAAGGCTTGAATCTATTTGCATTTTTCTATACACTACCATCCAGCTATGCCAATACCATTTGTTAAAGATATTATCTTTTTTCTGTTAAATATTTTGAACTCTTTGTCAAAGATCAGGTGTTCATAGATTTTTGGGTTAATGTCTGGATCTTCAATTTGATTCCATTGATCCACATGTCTGTTTTTATGCCAGTACCAGTTAATACTGTAGCACTATAGTATAAATTGAAGTTGAGGATAGTGATGCCTCCTGAGGTCCTTTTGTTGAGCAAAATTGCTTTGGCAATCCTGGATTTCCAGTTATTCCAAATGAAATTATATTCTTCTTCTTCTTCTTCTTCTTCTTCTTCTTCTTCTTCTTCTTCTTCTTCTTCTTCTTCTTCTCATTATTATTATTATTATTATTATTATTATTATTATTATTAACAAAGAAATCACACTTTCTAACCTTGTATATTCATATTCAAGGTCTCTTTCACCTCCCACCACATCAGATCATTCTTTCTTCTCTGCAAATTCTCATCAATGTCTTTAAAAAATGGGTTGGAATTTTGATGGGAATTGCATTGAATCATCAACTTCTTTCTGGGGCAGTACCAACAACAGCATAATTAATTCTGTCATCTATCTGAATTATTTTTTTTGCCATGTATTCAATCTTCTTTATTGTATAGTAATTATTTTTTTTATTTTTTATTTCTCTAAATTATTTTTATGAAGAACAGCATTCTATTTTTATTTAAATGTGGGATTTATTTATTTTTATTTATTCTTTCTTTTTTTCTGTCTGAATTCTTAAATTGCTGCTTTCTCATAACATGTTCACATTTGGGAACCAACATACCAGCATAAAATCATTGGTAACACAAAGTATAGATCATAATATATATTCAAAAATTTGGGGGGGGGCAAGTAAATAAATAAGTATAAAGAAAGAAAAGAAATTAGCTGACATTACTATATGACAAGGAGAACCCCCAAAGATGTCATTGAGTTCATTTTCTTTTGGTCCTAGGCATGCTGGCTGCCTTAGATGTGAGTTTGTTTTCCCAATGAGAATTTATTGAAAAGAAAAGAAAGTCTCTAAATTTTTATTCACAAGTTGTTATCATTTTGAGATAGTTTCTGGGTTAGGGATGTGTGTTCTTCTACCTTCTTTAACACCCAGTCACCTATAGACCAGTGCTGGTCATATGCATACTACTACACTTTCTGTAAATCTATATGTGCATGCATTGATTCTTTGTTTTCAGAAGAACTTGTTCTACTGATTTTATCCATCTCCTCTGACTGTTACACTTTTTTATTTTTCTCATCTGCAGTGTTTGCTAAGACCTGAGCATAGAAATTTGATGAAAATATCAGAGTTAGGGCAGAATATTTTAATCTCTCCCTCCTTTCTGCATATTTATTCGCTGTAGATATTTGTATTTATTTACAACTTTTCTAAGAGGACACGTCTGTGAGAGTAGCTGAACAAGGAACTGATATATCAGAATGTCTTTATGTTATTTGATTATCATGATCCTTTAATAACCCTCTGGGTACTGAAAGCTCCATTTGGTGACAAGAGAGGCACAATTGAACCTTCTCTTGTTCATTATTTGGTGATATTATTTTTTTTACTTTTACATATGTAATCATTTTAGGACATTTCCACTATAATTATTTTCCATATATTTTAATTTTAGCTGTCACTGCTCATTCTTTCTCACTCCTCTTGCTATCTGTTTCATCTTCCAATTCTAGTCCCTCACACCCCTACCCATCATTAAGCATCTATTTTATTTCTCTTTCCTCAAACTATCTGTCTGCCCCCCCATCTCCTGTCTATACCTATTCTTTACAAAAATTTTTTGAGTAATGAGTCAAAATAGAGCCTGAGGGTATAACTTGGTTAGTAATATACTTGCTGCAGTGCTTGAACATTTAGGAACCACCCTAGCAAACAAATAAAATACCATCTGCACCAAAAAGCCTCTTCCTGGAGCACTAGCTTTAATGTATAGAAAGGTACCTCTATGGATTAGAGCTTGCTGATTATTGGCTTAACATCTAATATCCACATATAAAAAATGCATTGTAATTATAATTGTTATTTTTAATCTAGATTACCTCAGAATATTTTTCTAGTTCTATTTATTTACCAGTGAATTTTAGGATTTGATTTTTTATAACAACCTGGGAAATATTTTATTGAATGGCAGTAGGTAGTAGAATCCAAATACATTTATACATGCCATCTTCTCAAAATACATCTCCAAATTTATGTAAAATCTCTACATGAAACCAGACAGACTGGCCATAATAAAAAATAAATGGAATAATTTTGAATTCATTAACACAGGAAAAAAAAAGTAGAAAAGGGCACCATTAGCACAGGCTTCTGAATAGCAAAGAATACCATCATTTGAAATAAATGGCACCTTAGATTATTACAAACTAAAAGTAAAGTAGATGAATAATTTTCAATATATATATATATAACCCTCAAAAGCTGGATGTCAAAAATACAAGTAAGCCAATTAAATTGGTTTATGTATATCAAATGAGTTATCAAATTTGGAAGAAATACAAATAGCTAAAAAACAAACAATGTTCAACGTTCTCAGGCATCAGGGAAATTTAAATCAAATCTCCTTTGAGATTTCATTTTACACAGTCAGGAGAGCTATAGTCAATATAACAAATGACAGCTCATCCTAGCAATAATGTGACATAAGAAGACTCCTCCCTTGCTTGTGTTCAAACTTGTACAGCCACTATGAAAATCAGTGTGGCTGTTCTTTAGGAAACTGTGAATCTATCTACCTCAAGTTCTAGCTATACCACACTTAGACATGTACTCAAAAGATGCTTTCTGCCACCAAAGTGATACTTGTCAACCAGAAACAAACTGGATACCAGACGAATAAATAATGAAAATGTGATACAAACAAAATTATTATTGACTAAGATGACATGTTTGAAACTACCAAAATTTAAGGAATAATAAGTTAAAATTAAGACTGAGGTATAGTGAATTACTTATAGTAGTGGACTCAGGATCAAAGTTTCACTTTAGTAAACAAAAAGCCAGCTATACCTAAATGCCTCCTCCTTGAGAACTAGCTCCATGGTACCAGATGGTACCATACAAGCTTTTAAAGAATAAAATAGCAATGATTCCTGTCATATTATAAAAACACAACATGGACTAGTAGGGCACATTAACCCTTGGGGTTTACTGGTAGCTCACATACTATGCAAGTAACCAGCAATTCTCCAACTGGAGTTGAATTTTACTCAACAAAGAAATTACACCTGCTACTGAAACCTTAGCCGGGTCTAATGAAGTCAGTGATCTTGGAGAATATTATTCTACTCTTTACCAGCCCAGTATAATTTCTAACTACATTCTAAGTATTTTCATACCCACAGGTAAGTACAGCTTTTATTCCTATCAAGAAAATATTTTCAGAACAGAAGGACATAATTACAAAATGAAAATCCAAACCAAACCAAACTAGAAAATACCCAACAAAATAAAATGAAGAGCTATTGAGTCTAGTTTCAACTGATATATGTACAACACACTCCTCTCCTTACATCTTAGGTATTATTGCAGATGAGGGGGTGGAAAACCATTACAGGCAGAGAAAGAAGATTGTTGAGGGATTATCTTTTAGAAATGTTGGAGAAACTACATACATGAAATCTCACTAACATGGATGAATAGACATAACCTGTACAAGGAGTGCACCTATCTATCAGCTTTGAGAGAACTGCATGGGGCTTCTACACCAGACAAAGAACTATAGAAAACTCTGTAAGGCTGAGAACTGAAGAAATAGTCTTACTCAGGACACAGCATACCAGTTGGTTGTGCAATATAAAAATGCTAACACTGAGAACATATATATGAAAAAAATCATTATGCAAATATATGAGGTCATAGTTATATATTTAGGAATATATTTAAACATATGTATATAATAATTTTGAAACGAGCCCATAAATTTGAAAGATAAAATTACATGGTAGAGATGGTAGACCAAATATTGATCCGTAGTTGCTCTGTGGTAGATATGGAAATAACAAGAAAGACTATTCATAAGGAGTGGCATCTAAGGTTGATTGGTGCCATCTACATGCATATATCAATTTAACTTCTCACAGACAAACTTGTATAGACATCTGCATATATACAGATGAGTAAATTCAATCTAAAATAAAATCTAATTTTCTAAAATAATTGGAATACAACTTTTCAGTACTGAGGATGATACACTTTATGCATTGATCATAAAATAAAATGTTCATCATTGTCAACCTTTCAAAAACATATGTAAAAACAGTCATGAAAGATGATGATTATTTTTATCATGAATATGTGATATATATTTCAGTGTAAATATTTTTCTAGGTGCCCATCTTATAAGATGCTAAGATTAAAATACTGTGTGAGATGACAGGATTGCTTGAAACCACAAATAATGGCAATGAATTCATTTCCACTTGTGCTAAGAAAGAAGATTTCTCTGCAACAGAAGAAAAGTTTGTCTCCATTTATCCAAGAAGTCAGCATTCACTGAACACTGAATCTGAAGAAATGGACTCTGATTTCACCCAGTGACTAAGAAACTAATGAATGTTGTTTCTCTGGGTTGATATGTAGTTGCATCAGTCATATCTTCCTTAGACATTTTTAAAATAAATGTTTACTGTTTATTTCTGAATGGTATTGAAATGAAATAGAAAGAAATGAAATTAAATAGTTGTAAAATTTTTAAATCTTCCTTTAGTCAAATAGTACATAAAATTATTGATTTTATTTCTTATAATAAATTCTCCCCCTGACATATTCTGAGAACTGTATTGATTTAGAAAATAATGCTGCATTTTCTGTCACAATGCGAGTCTCTCATCAAATGGACATTTGCCTGAGTGAAAGAGCCAAACCATTTTATGAGTCTTTAAAAATGCATTATTAAATTTGGTTTTAAGTTAAAGGCAACATTTTATAGACCTTGATACATTATCCACACTATTATAAAATAATCAACAGTTCTTTGTGTCTTCTCAGTTTTTAATAATTCAGAAAGTCATAGAAGCTATGTTTACTTCCTTATCATATTTGCTTATATAAACTTTAAATACAGTTATATAGAATAGTCAGTAATAACAGCAGGATTGGTTTTAATGCTTACAGTTTGTGAAATTAAATCTTGTGCATGCATACTTAGATGATGAAATTAATTCTTTGATCCCTCTGCTTGATAGGAGTTGTGCTATGACAATCACCTTCCCCTTCTCTCTTCTGGACACTGTCTCATTTGATATCTGAAAGTTTCAGAATTTTGCCTTTCTCCATACATATGATTGCTGTAATTACTGTGGTTATGCTTTGCATTTTGTGGTGTGATTTATTATAGATAATATACTCTTAAGTTTCAGACTTTCATTTAAATAAATTCACTAAAGTATAAATATTTAAAGGTAAATATATTTAAATCATTGCCATGATGTTATTTTTCTTAAATTCTTTATAGCTTTTAATTGTTGTCAAACAATAAAATACAACATTTTCTGTGGGTGTCCAAATTAGTGTAATTATTTATTGGTCAAGGATTTTATATAGGGTAATTTTGGTACAGTTGTAAATCAGAGGTCCCTCTACTGCTGATATAGACGAACGCAAGCCCTATTTTTGCTGATTAAGTCTCTGTGAATTCATTTGAGGTTTGTTCAGTTGATTTAGAGGGTCTGATTTTCCTGTTCTCCTTCATCCCCTCTACATACCATGCTCCATCTCCACATGATTCTGCTGGATTCCCTGTGCTCTTGTGAAGGGAGTAATGATTTGATGGAGACATCTCATTTAGATCTGTATGTTCCAAGATCTCTTTTTCTGTGCATATGTTCTGTCTGACAACCTCTAAATTTGCTCCGAAATGTTGTGGTATTGGTTGGTCACTTCTACAATCCTTATGCCACCATTTTACTAGCATATTTTGCATACAGGTCAAATTGTAGATCTAAGGTTTTGTATTTTCTCTTTTTGTAGCTCATAGAGTACCTTTATGTACTTTATGTTTAGAATTTTCTATGTAGGAATCAGCTTTATCTCTCTATATTCAATGAATCTGTGGGTATTGTCTTCATCAATGGTGGTTGAAGTCATTTTCTGGAAAGCAGCTTACTGTCTTGTGAAAAGCCAGGATTTTAATGAGACCATTTTGTCCAACAATTTAATTGACTGTAACACTGGCCTTGTACTGTCCTACTTGGGGACTGTCTCTCTCATTAGATAGTGACTCCATTTAAAGATCATTCACACATTTTAGAAATTTTTTACTGCACTAGGTTTCCCTGGTGCCCCTCTTTCATTCCCAACCTATTCTTAAGACTTAGAGAGGACTTGTTAGTATCTTTAATTAGAAGCTGCCATATAGGTAAGAATGTTGGTAACGTATTACCAAATGTAATAGAATTGGATATTTTAAAGTATGTCTGTGATACAAGAACTTAGAGAATAAGACAGAAATCCAGACCAGGCTACAGAGAGTTAGTATATTTCAGAAAAAGAAAAACAGAGAGGAAGGAAGAAAAGAAACAAGAGAAAAAAGGAAAAAAGAAAGGAAAGACAGACTAAAGGGAAAAAATGAAAACAAAAAAGAAAACAGAAAAAAACAGTTTATTTTCTTCCTAACAACAACATAAAATATTATAAACCTTTTATAATTCGCCATGAAAATAAAAATAATAAAATTTAGAAGGTAAAGTCATTTATTGTCAGCAAATATTAATAAATTATGAAATGAAGCTGTCAGTATTTGTTTGCTGATGGAGTTCAATGAAAACTCTATATGCAATAAATGTTATCCTACAGTTGAAGTTATTCTTTGGTGTCATGTTTACTTGAAATGTGTAGAAAATATAGAATTATATAAGTTCTAAATATGATACATTTATCTAGAGCTTATAATTAGATCATATTGAACAACCAGACAATTCAGATATAATATAAAGCATGATATGTAAGGAAAATAAAGTTTCCCATGACATGACAGAGATACAGCTCTTAAGAGTTTTCTTTGAGAAGACATCATTCAAAAATCAACGCAATATCTTTAGAGTCAAGATTCAGTAAAACAAATACATCTGCTAGAAAAAAAAATGAGAAATTCTCAATTTTCATGACATAAGCTAAAACTTTATACAAATTAAAGACTTAAAATGCCTTAAATTGTTTTACATGTTCTTCTGTGGAATAATAATCCTTTTGTACACTGGGAAGATCTGTTTCTTTCATTGTTAATAAAGAACAGACTGACCAATAGCTAGGTGGGAAGAGAAAACCAAACTGACAGGTCACTCAGAAGAAGGGCTGAGTCATGAGTATCACCAACTAGACACAGAAGCAGGGAATGAACATGTCATGTTGAAAAAATATACCACCTGTCAGATCATCCCGAATCAACCATGGCAATCAATGGGGTGACAGATGTAGCATCCAGATTTCCCTCATAATTAAATGAATGACCACTCTAATTGTCATTATAGAACCTTCATCCAGCAATTGATGAAGGCAGAAGCAGAGATCCTCAGCTAGCTCCCAGTCCAGCTGAAGAGAGGGAGGAAAGAGTATATGGGCAAAGGGGTCAGGATCATGAGGAGGAGACTAACTGATGGGTGACTGGAGCTATTGAGCTTATGGATTCTGAAGTCACTGCTGCGGAAGCTTCATGGAAAGGAACTTGGATGTAGATAACTGTCGAACATTATGGATTGTTTTTGGAGCCTCTTGCATTAGGACCAGATTTAATTCCTGGTACGTGAACTGACTTCTCAGATCCTATTCCCTACAGAACACCTTACTTAGCCAAGATACTGGGGGGAGGGACTGAGGCCTACCTCAACAGGATATGCCAAAGAGAACTGACTCATTTGGGATACCTTGCCCTCCCTGGAGACTGGATGGGAGAATAAGGTGGGGTGCAGGCTGAGGGTGGTTGGAGAGGAGGGTGGAGAAGGGAACAATGGAGATTATGAGAAAAAACTTTTTATATAAAAAAATTCACAAAAAAATGTACTGCCATGTGGTAAAGAATAGATAAAAAATATGGTTTAAGATTTAAGAGCTAGTTAGTAATAAGAATAACCTATAGACCAAGTATTTATGATTAATATCATTTCTCTGAATGGATAATATCTGGGAGCCAGCTAGTGGGGCAAACTAACTACTGGGAGAGAGAAGAAACCCTGCCTACAATATTCACATTATTACAATTGTTCAATATGTTCAAATTGCTGTTACTAAATATTATAAACAGTAATTTTAAAATTGTAAAATATATATTTTTACAATAACATTAAAGAATATAAGCTTCTAATAAGTCTTTTTATTTACAGATGTAAAACATAATATATAAATTTTGAATAAAATTTGATGATAAAACACTAACAATTGAACTAAATATGTCTAAAAATATATGAACCACCTAATGCTGAAATTAAAATTAGTTATGTACTCATAAAATATTGGATAAAACAACATGTAATATTTTTTCTAATGGTAATCTTATCATTTATCAACTGCAAATTATTTGATATTTGCATATGGTCATTCATATTCAGTACATACCAAAATGTTTTAAATGTGAAACATTCTCAATGCACTAGCACCATATACACTTTTCAACATTTCATAAATGTTTGCAGGTCATTTTAATTTTAAAAAGGCACTTGTTTTAACAAATTACACAGGAGACATACATGTCTAAAAGAAAGAGTGGAATAGTAGATCATATGGAGGGTTAGAGGTAAGGTGGGGAGGAGGAACTGTGAGAAGGAGAGGAATGGAAAACTTTGGTAGATATGTGAAAACAAAAAAAAATAAATACACAAAAAGAAAAAGAATACAATCTGGAGATATGAAAAATTTGACAAACATGTATAATTAAAAATGGATGTTATAAAATGAGATTTTACAAGTTTCTATCTTATTAGGCAGATTACATTTCATTTTTTTAAAAAAATGTGTGGGCATAAATTAATTTTTTATATACTTTGGCACAATTGACAAATTTGCATAACATTCAAGAAATTTGTTTATTTTAGAGGAAATAGCTTTTTAATAACTAACACATTGTAAACATAAGATTAATAAATTATAGAAAGAAAAAGACACTCTAAAATATAAGTATAATATTTTCTTACAAAAATGACACTTGGAAGAGAATATGTTTGAGGGTACTTTCTCATTCAAATTGCTGATATAAACATATTCCAAATGCTATGTGTTACAATGTGTGAGATAAATGAAAATTGCAGAATAAATGAGCTTAAAATTTACCTGCAGTAGTATACTATACTATACTAATATAATATACTATAATACTACTATATATATTAATGTAATATAGAACTAAATAATCATATCAAGAAAATTCAAATGTCATGAAGAAAGTTAGCAAAATTAAGATGGGAACCTGAACTTTCTATTATGGCAGAGTCATGAATAACATGTCAATTTTGAAAAGTAACAGTAATTTTGTATAAAATGAACTAAGTTATTTGAACTTCAGCTATGGACACTACATACTTCTAGTATGCAGTTTGCAGAAAAAAATGTTAAAGGTAGATCCTATGTATATCATTAGAAAGGGTAGAGTCAGAAAATCTACAGTAGTGACATGATTTACTATGACAAGCAAGATGAATAAAAGGAGATTTATACTTGACCTGAGTGAACTCACAGACTAAATAGACAGAATGAGATGAAGCACTGTGGTATAATATGTAAAACTTATTGCTATCATATCAGCAATGTTGCCAAATCCACAGCTTGATTGTGATGTTATCATTAATAGAAAGGACTGATATCACATTCACTATTGCTATACCTTTGAGCATCCTACTTCTAAGCAACTTCCTGTGCTCCAGAAGTTCTCTTTTTTTTGTTCTTTAAATTATTTTTATCACCTCATATTATATAAACATGTAATATTTGAATTTCTGTGTCTGACCATATTCTCTGGGCATTTTTAGACTCAAATACTTTTCTTTTAATAACATAATCTCATCTTTCTTTACAGCCATACAAAACTATTATAAGTAGGACAGTGTAGTTCTCTCCCTCTCTCTCTCTCTCTCTCTCTCTCTCTCTCTCTCTCTCTCTCTCTCTCTCTCTCTGTATCATGTTGTGAGTGTGTACCTGTGTCTGTGCTCTTTATATAATTATTCAATGATGATATTTAGGCATAGCCAATGCCTCAAATGCTGTAAATAGTGCTAACATAAATATTGAAATGCAAATGTTTCTTTTAATTGTACAGTATAGTGTTTTCAATATGTAGTGAAATTGTAATTATATCCAAGCTTCTCTCATTTTCCTCCTGCCTACATTGTACCTGCCACACTTGTGTTCAAAATGCACTCCCATTCTTCTTTTTTTCTAGCATAATATCATTATTTAATATTTGGTGATTTTACATCATGCACCCTATCAAACTCAGTTATCAGTCCTCTCAGTTTCATACACACTGTTATGATCTCCTCATTTACAAAAAAATTCATGCTGCTCATTTATTTACTGGAGCATAATTAAACACCCTGTGACCAGCCTGTTAAAGAAAATGAGTCCTGCCTCACCAACACACCTGTCAGAGGCCATCAATGCTGAAGTGAAGCAGTGGGTCATTTAGCTATGTTGTTCCAGCCTTGAGTTCTTATATACAATATTTTTTAAGTACACTAATGAGTGAGTACATCCCCTGCTTATTTTTCTGGGTTTGTGATACCTCATGAGGATATACTCCAAGTCCATCCACTTGCCTGCAAATTTTAGGATAACGTTTTTTTTCTTTTTCCATTATGTAGGTGTACCACAGTTTGTTAATCCATCCCATTCTTTAACCACTCTTGCTGTATATGCATATAACTAAATGAATATATAAGTACAACCTGATAAGTCCATTCAGTTTATGTATATGTTTTTATGTACATGTATGTGTTTCTAAGACAAATCACTTAATGTTATTAATATTACTTAATAACTAATTTTAAATTTAAATGCTGTGTTTCATTCCTAGATTAGACCAATATACTATATTTATTTTGGTTTTAATGGCAATTTCTCCCAAATGAGAATCACCTGAGTAGGGAATTCACATTAAACACTGTCCTTATTGTTATTGATTTAGGAAGGTGAATTCAATTATGGATGTCACCTCCTGGTAAAGTTTTCTCCCTGTTCTTCACAATTCTTCTTGCCCCATTTTACTGATGTTGATTCCTTTACACACAGTGAAACCATCATTTCCAAGCTTTCCTCATGTCCAAGAGACCATTACTTCTCGAGAAAATTTCTGGGCTGCCAACAACAGATTGAGATATCTCAGGTAATTTTTCTCATATAACATAATCTGTCCTTTGTATATCACTAAGCATAATAATTAATACAAAGCAGTAGTTAAGAAAATAATAAAAGTTAAATCACATACAGTGTGAATTATCTTCACATTTAAAACAAATTTATTGTGCTTGTCTTTCAAATTAAATATAACATCAATTTCATATAGTATACTAATACTTCTTTCAAAAGGTTTTGTACATAAAAATATAAGGAAAATTTTGTGAGCTTGAAAATTATCAATTCATATTATAATTCTTCCTAAGTGGAAAAATTCAGGACCATGTAAATAATGCCTATGGCTACATAATCTCATTAAGATAATATTTATAATTATATCATCAAATAGCAAATTAATCATGCACAGTGGCACAAAGTCAATAATTTAATAACATTGTCAAATAGAGCTTAGATGGACCATAAAACAATGTCAAACATATTCTGACATTTAGAAAGAAAATATTTTATATACTTATATCAATTCTCAGCATTTACTCATATGAAAATAAAATATTTAGGCAGACATGAATTCAACCACAACCCCTGAACAGCTTTGGATCTGAAACTCCTGGAAGTGACACCTTGGATCCTACTCCCTCTAGAGGAACACCTGACTCAGTCTTGATGTTGGGGTGAGGAAACTGGATCTGCCAGGAGTGGATGCTGAACTGAGCAATATTGGAACCTTGGGACCTCCTGCCCTTGCTGGGGAAAAAATGGGGAGAAGAGAGAGTGACTGGAGGGTGTGGACAGGGGAAGAGACTTTGAATAAGGATATAAACAGATAGAAAATGTGACTTTATTCATAATAAAAATTAAAAAAAATAAATAAATACCAAAAAAAGAAAAAAATTCAATGTAAAGATTGTGAGAACTCTAACATTTTATAAAATATATGCAAACTTATTTGATCATTCAAAATATATTACTTATGTATTTTGACAGGTATATTATAAATTTTTATAAACCAAGAAGTATTTATTTTCATACTGTATCTCAATTAACATTTTAATATTTAATGCATATTTTTTTTAATTTTAAAACTTCTATATAATTATTTCAAGCCTTCCTTATATTTATTCATAATATAATCTATAGATATTTTCCTGTTAAAAGTTTGAATTCTGAAGCCATAGAAAACAAACAGCAAAATCCTACTCAGAAAGTTTTATTTATGTATTTATTCATATATATTTATACACATGTATATATATATAAGATATATCAATATAACAATAATTAACACACAATTACCCATCATTTATAATTATCAGGGGATAGGAGTATGACAATTTCAGAATGAGGGAAATATGAGGTTTAGGAGCGGTCTGACGGAGTGCCAGAAAGGGAAAGGAAAGGAAAGGGGAAATTTATTCTAGTCCTATTTTAAAATAGTTTCATACTCTAAAAATAAAGCAGACTATTGTTCAAAAAATTTCTGAGCTCCTGGTTGTAGCAAACTTAAAATGGAAACTAAAAGACTAAGTTTGAAAATGTTAATAGGATTTTTCTTATAAACCCAAACTTTTTAATGTTAATATCTATCTAGGTAATTATGCAAATAAGTCATAGATACTTGTCTTGCCTGTCTACTAATAAATTTTATTTAGAAGTTCTTTGATTTTGTAATAGTCATTTACCTCCCTTTTAAGAAAAGCTACAGAAACAACTATATATATTCTAAAAACGCTCATAAGTGTTAGCTGTTTTAGTTCGTTTTTCATCACTGTGTCATAATACCTAAAAAAAAAAAAAAACTTATTAAGAAGAAAAATATGTTTTGTTTTTCTTTTTCAGCCCAAGACTGACTGGTATTACTGCTATAAGTCTGTGGCAGGACTTTGTGGCTGTGGAAATTGTTCACCTGTAGGCTATTAGGTAAGAGAGATAGACAGCACCAGAATTGAGTGTGTACCAATGAAAAGCATGCCCCAGTGTTCTACACATGCCGAGAATTCCTAACAGCTCAATTAATATGCACACATCAATTATCACTAATGACATTAATATCTTCCTCATCCAATCACCTCTAAATGATACTGTCATCTGAAAATTAACTAATGTATTGCCTTTGATACTGTCTATTCAAACTTTAATACTTTTGTGGAAATTTCCCCTTAATATAAAAAAAGTTTTAAAATACTGATTTCATTCACATAATCAATCAATTATGAACTGATATATTCAAAATACAATTTAAAAAATGTCCATTATCATGATCTGAGAAGAATGCAGAGCAGAATTTGAAAGAATGACCCCAGTGAAGACACCTACCAATAGTGGAGAGTGTGCCTGAACTGGTCATCTATTATCACCAATAATTACATTGGTGACTAACTTAATTGTCATTAGAGACCCCTTATCCAGTAATTGATTAAAGCAGACACAGAGATTCTCAGCCAAGCACTGGGATGAGCTTCAGGAGTACAGTTGAAGAGAGGGAGGAAGAATTGTATGAACAAGGGGAGGGGTCAATAACATGAGGGAAAAATTACAGAGATGGCTGACTTGAGCTAATGGAATCTCATGTACCAACAGCAAGGAATCCTGCATGGGACCAAACTAGGCCTCTACATGTGGATTACACCTGTGCAGCTTGGTCTTTGTGAAACCCCTAATAGTAGGATATGCACCTGTCTTTTTAACAGAAGATGTTTTTATGGAGTCTATACCCCAAACATAGATGCCTTAACCAAGATTGGGTCGGGGAGCTTGGTGCTGCCTCAGGGTGATATGATATGCTTTGTTGACTACCATAGGAGGCCCGCATTTTCTGAACGGAGGAAGAGTGAATGGGCAGGGGTAGACAGGAGGTGAGGGAAGAGAGAAAGGAGACAAATGTGATTGATATATAAAATAAATGAAACAATAATAATAACATTATAAAACACCATAAACTGGCCTCAAAGAATATATTTTTAATTTAGTGTAATTTACTCATATTTCTCATGCATTTATATGCATGTTAAAGATTTAACACTACTCTTCTAGCATCTAATTAGTTATCATTATTTATAAGTAGCAATTAGAAAAGACAGAAATAATTTGATGCTAGATTATTTATAGAAGTAACATTTAATGCAACATGTTTAAAATATAAGACATTCTAATAATAAAAAAATTCTCACTTGATTTATGTATAAGGTGAGCAAATATTTGATGTTTTAAAAAATTTGTAGTTTTTATCTTTAATTAAAATGCTTTAAAAAGCAAAATTACAAAATTGTTAGATCCATTGAGACAGCTTAAACAGTAATTTTGTTAGTAACCAAGTCTGAAAACCTGGGTTTCATTCCCAGAAACCACACAATGGAAGAAAGACCAACTTTCATTAGCTGCCTTCTGATTTCTACAGTTCTGCCATCGCCATCATGACAAAGACACCTCCTTTCTTAACATGCATACATATACAACACAAAAATAGAAAAGAATCTAAAGAGAAATATCACCCTTGATAGGTCATACTTATGATTTTTATCTTCTTCATAGTTATTGTTAACTTATCAGCATTTTAAATTCATTTTACTATTGTTCTTGATAAATACAAAATAAATAAAGAAGGAAAAAAATGAAAAGATAAAAAAAAAAAGAAAAAAAAAGTAAACCTTCCTCCAAGCATGAATAAGTATAATAAGAAAGATTTTGCAGTGGTGTTATGTGTGTGTGCTTGTGTTTGTGCGTGTGTTTGTGTGTGTGTTTGTGTATGTGTTTGTGTGTGTGTGTGTTTGCATGCTCTTCTCTGTGATGTTAATTTATTTTATCTCTGTTGAATGGTTACTGATAACTAAAGTCTTTCTTTAGCACACACTGACTTTTTGAGGAGTGGGTCTTTAGGTCTCTCACTTTCTGCTGCTGTTATCTGAGTGGTGAGGCTTGTATAAGTCAAATGAAAATATTCAAAAAGCACCATTTCTTAATCACTATTTGTAGCTTTCAAGCAAAAGTCTATCATTAGGAATTTCCAAACATTGTGGCTTGTTTGTAAGTCAGATATTTTGCAATGTTGTTTTAAAACACAGTTTACAGTATAGAAAATATGGTATTGACTATATTGGGGGATACATTGAATAATATATTTTTAGTTAATAGTATACCATTATGAATAACACTAGAGATTAAGAAATAGAAATCTATTATGTTATTCTTTAAATGTGCTACTTGAATGTATGTTTACATTTAAAATATATTAAACTTGTAATGCCAAAAAAAGAGAAATATTGTAGGAGAGGGAGATTCATTGTCTTCACTTCAATACATGCATTGTTTAGCTCACAAGGTAGTGAGTTCCAAACAGCTCTGAACCTCACAACACAGATGGTCCTAGTTGAACTCTGAGTCTCAAAACAAAAGTATACATGAATGAGAGAAAGTTATTTGTGAGAAAGGTGAGGTAATAATTAGTTATAGGAGGAAAAAATGTTTAGTGATATGGATAGTCAGTAAATATAATGCACATGTGTGAAATTATTTAAAGAAATAATTTCTAAGTGTTTATAATAGCTCTCTTTTTCTAATATAAAATACTAATGAATGACACAAAATAATTCTGATGTAAACCAGGCATACATTAACCAATTTAAAAGAACGCCATTGTGACTTAGGTAGAATAAGTAATTCACATTAGAAAGAACCTTATATCTCAGAAGAAAACAAAAGATATATTTTATTCCTCTTTGCCATTTAGAAGGGAGATTGATTGAGAATCTTAGATATTTTGCCTATCCAATATAATTAATTTTTAAAAATATATTCTAGAGCCTTAAATCCAGCCAAATGTGAACACATATTTGTCCAGTTAGGCATCCTATTTAACAACACAGTATTATCTTACTGCAGTCACTGTGCAATTGAAATTATGTGTGGTACCTGAATATATATTGACTGGTCTTAGTTTTGAAAGTTCCCATTACCGATTTTATTGATTTGGACAATCTGTCTCTGTTTTTTGATTAGTTTTGATAGGGGCTGATCTATCTTGTTGACTTTCTCAAAGAACCAACTCTTAGATTCATTGATTCCTTGTATTGTTCTTTTTGTTTCAATTGAATTGATTTTAGCTCTAGGTTTGATTATTTCCTGCCTTCTACTCTTTATAGGTGAGTTTGCTTCTAATTGTTCTAGTGCTTTCAGCTGAGCTGTTATGTTTATAGTGTGGGATTTCTCTAGGTTATTCATATAGGCATCTAGTGCTATGAATTTTTCTCTTAAGACTGCTTTAACTGTGTCCTAACAGTTTGGGTATGTTGTGGATTCATTTTCATTTAATTCTAGGAAGACTTTTATTTCTTTCTTAATTTCTTCCTTAACCCAGAGATGGTTCAGCTGAGTGATGTTTAGTTTCTATGAGTTGGTAGGCTTTCTTTGATTTTTGATGTTGTTGAACTCTAACTTTAGGCCCTGGTGGTGTTATTTGTTACAAGGGATTATTTTCATTTTTCTGTATCTGTTCAATTTTGCTTAATGAAAAATTATGTGGTCAATTTTGGAGAAAGTTCCATGAGGAGCTGAGAAATATTTATATTCCTTTGCATTTGGGTAGAAGCTTCTGTAGAAATCCAGAGAATTATCAGATCATACTTTGAAAATCTGTATTCCACAAAAATGGAAAACCTAGAAGAAATAGACAGCTTTCTGGATAGGATCACCTACCAAAATTAAATTAAGATCAGATTAATTACCTAAACAGGCCTATAACCCTTAAGGAAATTGAAGCTGTCATTAAAAGCCTCCCCCAAAAATAAAAGGCCAGGTCCAGATGGTTTCAGTGCCGAATTCTACCAGACATTCAAAGAAGAATTACTACCAATACTCCTCAAACTATTTCACACAGTAGAAACTGAGGAAATATTGCCAAATTCTTTTTATGAGGCCGCAATTACCCTAATACCCAAGCCACTAAAAGACACAACAAAGAAGAACTACAGACCGATTTCCCTCATGAATATTGATGATAAAATTCTCAACAAAATTTTAGCAAACCGTTTATAACAATGTGTAAAAAATATCATCCACTAAGACCAAGTAGGCTTCATCCCAGAAATGTAGGGCTGGTTTAACATGTGAAAAACCATAAACATGATCCATCATATAAACAAACTAAAAGAACAAAACCACATGATCATATGATCATATCCTTAGATGCTAAAAAAGCCTTTGACAAAATCCAACACTCCTTTATGATTAAATCCCTGGATAGATCAGGAATACAGGGAAAATATCTAAATATAATGAAGGAGATTTACAAGAAGCCGACAGCCAGTATCAAACTTAAAGAAAAAAACTCAAAGCAATACCACTAAAATCAGGAACTAGACAAGAAAGTCCTCTCTCCCCTTTCTATTCAATATAGTTCTCGAAGTTTGAGCTAAAGCAATAAGAAAATGAAAGGAGATTAAGGGGATACAAACTGGAAAAGAAGAAGTGAAACTATCTCTATTTGCAGATAATATGATTGTATACATATGTGACCCACAAAATTCTTCCAAGGAACTGCTACGGCTGATAAACACCTTCAGCAATGAAGCACGTTGCAAGATTAATTCAAAGAAATCAGTAGCCCTTCTATACACTAAATATAGAAGAGCTGAAAATAAAATAAGGTTTGACAAAAACTTTAAATCACTGAAGAAAGATATTGAGGAGAATTTCAGAAAATGGAAAACTCTCCCATGTTCCTAGATAGGTAGGATCAACACAGTAAAAATGGCAATTCTACCAAAAGCAATCTACAGATTCAATGCACTGTCCATCAAAATTCTCACACAATATTTTTTGGACCTTGAAAGAATAATACTCAATTTCATTTGGAATAATAGGACAGACAGGATTGCCAAAACAATTTTTCCTGGGATGAAGCCTACTTGATCATTGTGTATCATATTTTTATATATTATTGTATAGAGATGGCCAATTTTGTTGAGAATCTTTGTTGTGTCCTTGAGTGGCTTCGGTACTACAGTAAGTTTTATTATGTCCTGCCATCAACTCTTTCTGAGTGGGTTTGCTTCTAATTGTTCTAAGGCTTTCAGCTGTGCTGTTAGTTCTCTAGTATGGGATTTTTCTAGGCTTTTCACATAGGCATCTAGTGCTATGAATTTTCCTCTTAAGACTGCTTTCATTGTGTCCCACAAGTTTGGGTATTGTGTGGATTCCTTTTTGATAAATTTCAAAAAGTCTTTGATTTTATTCATGATTACTTCCTTGACCCAGAGGTGGTTCAGTTGAGTGATGTTTTATTTCCATGAGATGACTGGCTTTCTGTGATTTTTAATGTTGTTGAACTCTAACTTTATGCCCTGCTAGACCGATATGATTCAAAGGATTATTTCCATTTTTTATATCTATTGATATTTGATTTATGACCATTTATGTGGTTAATTTCTCAGTGCTGAGAAATATGTACATTCCTTTGCATTTGTGTGGAAGCTTCTGTAAATATATATTAAATTTATTACATCATAACCTCTGTTAGACTCCTTATTTTTTTGCTGAGTCTCTGTCTGTTTCACCTATCCAGGGTAAAAATGGGATATTGAAGTCTCCCACTATTAGAGTATGAGAACTGATGTGAAATTTGAGCTTTAGTAGTGTTTCTTTTACATAGATAGGTGCCCTTATATTAGGGACGTATATATTTAGGATTCAAATCTCAATTGTCCATTTTTTTTTCCTGCAATGAATAAGTAATGTCCATCTTGGTCCCCTTTAAGTGATTTTAGTTCAAAGTCTACTCTGTTGGATATTTGGATGGCAACACTAGCTTGTTTCTTATGGCCATTTGATTAGAAAATCTTTTCCCAACATTTACTCTTAGCCTTTGTCTGTCTTTGTGGTTGAGGTGTGTTTCTTGTAAGCAGCAGAAGGAAGGCTTCTGTTTTTGTATCCATCTTGTTAGTGTTTGTGTGACTTTTTATAGTGGAGTTGAATCTATTGATATTAAGAGGTATTAGTGACCACTGACTGATGTTTCCTGTTATTTTCGTGTTAGCTTATATATATATATATATATATATATATATATATATATATATATATATATTCTTTTTCTGTGCTTTTCTTCTGTGGGATTATTGATTGTTTGTTGTTTCATGGGTGTATCTGGGATCCTTAGGTTGGAGTTTTCCCTCTAATGCTTTTTGGATGTCCAGATTGGTAGATAGGTATTGTTTCAGTCTTACTTTGTCATGAAGTATCTTGTTTACTCCATCTATAGTGATTGATAATTTTGCTGGATATAGTTAGTACTCTAGGTTGGCAGCCATGCTCTTTTAGTGTCTGTATAACTTTTAACCAAGCACTTCTTGCTTTCATCATTTCCTCTGAATAGTCAGAAGTTATTTGATGGGTCTGCCTTTATAGGTAATTTGGCCCTTTTCTTTTAGAGCTCTTAAATTTTTTTCTTTGTTTTGTATGTTTTGTGGCTTGATTATTATGTAGCAAGCAAACTAATTTGTTGGGTCATATCTATTTGGTGTTCTGTAAGCTTCTTGTATCTTTATAGGCATTTCCTTTAAGTTAGGAATGTTTTCTTCTATGATTTTATTGAACACTTTATCTGTGCCTTTGAGCTGGTATTCTTCTCCTTTTTCTGTTCCTATTATTCTCAGGTTAGTTCTTTTCATGGTGTCTGAGATTTCCTGAACATTTTGTGTTATGGCGTTTTTGGTTTTAGTATTTTCTTTAACTGATGTATCAATTTCTGCTACTGAGTCTTCCACTTCAGAGATTTTCTCTTCCATCTCTTGGATTCTTTTGGTTATGCTTGTATCTCTAGCTCCAGCTCTGTTCTTCAGATTTTCTATTTCTTCCTTTGACTCATTTTGTGCCTTTTTTATTGCTTCTTATTTCAGTCTTTAGTTCCTGGAATGTTTCTTTCATTTTTTGGCTTTCCATTTCTTGATTTTCTTTCCAGGATTTGTTCATCTCTTCCAATTTTTTGTTTGTGTTTTCGTCTATTTCTTTAAGGGAATTTATTGTATCTTCTTTGGAGGCTTCAATAATCTTTGTAAAGGTGTTTTTGATTTTGTTTTCTTCTATTTCCTCTTCATTGCTCTGTTCAGGTCTTGTAGTTGTAGCACCATCAGTTTCTTTCGGTGCTGCCGTGTTGTTATTTATATTGTTATATGTATTTTTGCACTGGGATCTGCTCATGGCTTTATTGGTTCATGATTAGTCAGCTCCTAGTCAGTTGTGGCTGAGGGCGTGGGTGTCTCCTGCCTCCTCTGAGCAAGGGGTCTGGTAGATCTAAATTTCAAAGCCTCAGTTTTTCTCTGATGCAGTTTGCCCTGGAGACGGGGCACTGGCCATGCAAGTTCCCCTCTTGTAGGTGTTGCTGGAGGTTCCTCTCACAGCCAAACCCTAGCTCCAGTCTGCTAGGGAGAGTCTGAGCTCATATCCTAGGGATTGACTCAGGTCCCATATATGAACTCTCCTGAGGGGTGGTCCAGGTGCTTGAATCTGCTCACCTCAGGACTAGGGTTTCAAGGATATTATTTTTACAGAAATTGTAAAGTTTAAAACTAATAAAAATATTTAGTGTATACTTAGTTGTCTAAATTAATTTCATGTCCAAAATTTAAAATTTGATTATTTGTTCACTATATTTTAAATACTTTGATGATTGTGAAATTATGAAAGCACAAATAATTTAATGATTATAAAAATATCCACAAGTACTTATTTTATGAGGAAATATTATTTGTATAAAATAGTGGTTTTATTATAAGATTTTATTTATGTTTAAAACAAACAATTACTTTTCTTCATTAACATTTCATTATATCTGTCTTTATTTCTATTTTGGATATAACTCTTATGAAAGAAAACCTGTTATAAATCTTTTAATGGAGCTAGTGATTTTATTTTAAATATTCTCCAAAATTTAATTCATCGTCCTGTAAAAGGCAAAACTTCTTTTTTTGTGTGAACTAATAGTCCTCATTGTTTTGCACAGAATATTTCTGTATCCCCTCATGTCCTTATAGGCACTTAGGGTCCTTCCTAAAATATAGATTTATAACTACATCTAACATAAACTCTCTTTGATTTTTTGAGTGGTATAATTTGATCATATGTCAGACTTATATTTAATTTTCAGAAGCATCACTGTCGACATAGAGAAAACTAATACACTCACCCAACAAAGTTTGTTAATTTTGTTTTCCCCAGACCTGTATTTTTATCAAACTTTGTTGTACTGTTTTCTTGATGATAGCCATTTTGAAAGGTATAAAATGGAATACAAATGTAATTTTGATTGCTGAAAATGTGAGCATTATATCCTTTACCATCATGGAAAAGCAGAAAAATTACTCTAAAATTCTATCTCATTCACTCAGAATGAGTGTCATCAAGACCACCTCTATTTACAAATGATGGAAAGAGTGTATCTATACGTAGAAAAAAGTTCTTATGTACTGTTGTTGGGAATGTAAATTAGTCTAGCCACAATTGAAATTACTTTTCAAGATGTATAAAAAATAAGAAAAGGAAAACAACAACATAAACCAGCTCTGTATTTCCTGGCTTGTTGCTTCTCAAAAGAGAGATAGAAGGTATGATATATATGCACAATGAAGTTTCAATCATGAAACAGAACACAATGGGATTTCATTTAAAATAAATGGAACTATAAATCTTCATAAGTGAAATAAGACAGACTCAGAATACCACATATCATGTTTCATATAATATAGAAGGTATAAATTAAAAATAACAATAAAATAGAAGAAGCCTATTCGAAGAGAACAGAGGAACAGTGGGTCAGAGTATGGGAAATATGCAGAGCACTGTTGTGCCTCTGCCTTATAGTTCCACTCAGGAAGAATATGTACTATAGCATTGTATTTAGACCTCAAGATTGCTTTGCAACTAACATCTTCTATATTTTATAAGAATTTTAGACACATTCGATTTGCTGTATTTTTGAATATTGTCATAACTTTGATGATTATTACTTTGAGAATATTGATATCTATTGTTTCCTATTTTATTATGAATAAAGTCATAGTTTTATCCTTGTATCTCCTTTTACAAACTCTCTTCCCCCTTCCATACCTCCCAGCCCTCTCAGTCACACTCTCTTCTCCATATCTCTTTATCTATTTCCCAGCAAGAGCAGGAGGTCCCAAGGTCCCAAGGTGGCCTAGTTCAGTATTCACTCCTGGTGGATCCGCTTTCCTCACCCCAACATCAAGATTGGGTCAGGTGTTCCTCTGGAGCGAAACGGCTCCAAAGTGCCAGTCTAAGGTACTTCAGATCCCAAGCTACTCCATGGTTGTGATTTGCAGCTTGGGAATGCTTTGCTTTCTGTTTGAAGTCCACTAATGAGTGATTACATTTTCTCCTTCTCTTGGCAGTATGTCAATTGAAACAAAAACAATGGTTCCTTTATTGAACATGATTAGTTTTTTCAACTTGTAATCTTCAATGTGTCTTAATTCTCACTACCCAGCCCTTTAACAACCTTGATTATATTTGTGAATGTTTTTACATTTTCGTTCATTTTATTTTATTTTTTGTATTTCTCTTTTATATATCCCAGTATGGCCTCAATGTCATTATTTATAGGAAACTGATCCACAATCTTTCCCATATCCACCTTTTTATTGCTTGTTTCATTTGCCAATATAATCTCTTCATAGGATATGCTAGGAGTGGTGGCAATATGACTGCTTTATTTTTCAGTGTTGTCTATCTTATCAGTTTTTGATACCACTGTTGATTTTATTATTTTCCGGAGGTATTTTTTCTTTCAGTAAGGTCACTGTGAATGTTCCAGAGAGTTGCTGGTTTTTTAAGTTAACTTTTACAATATGCTGTTTTGAAGAAAGAGTTTATGAGATTTTAGAGTTTGACAGAGAATTTTTTATGATGCTACAAGTACAATATCTCAGCGTTCTGTTTAGTTTTGGTTTTGGTTTTTTGAAAATTCTTTCTATTAATTTTCCAAATACCTATACATAAAATTTTAATTATTTTACTGAATATAAATTACTGACACACATGTTCCTAAATTTGGAGAAAATACTTTTAATTATTACCACTTAGTGTAAATTTAAATGCTTAGCTTATATGTATTATATTGAGATATGATCCCTCAAATCATAGTTTGTCCAGGGCTGTTAGCATACATGAGGTTGGATTTTTTTCATTTGAAATTACCATGTTCATTTGTGGTGGAATCTAAATGTTATGGTTTTCTGATTAACTTCCATATGAGAAAAAAATATATTTACCATACTATTGGCAAATATCATTATCATTTTAAGTGAACTAACTAGAATTTATGTTAATTTATGTATCAATCATAAATATCTTTTAAAATTTATTTTTCTTCTAACTTGTTTACTAATCAATCATTTATTTATAAAATACAAGACATATCCTATGCTGAGGATATATTTGATCTTTTAAATAAAGAAGTGCTTATTGTTAGATAAAAAGAAAGTGTGTTTTGCATGTGTATAAAGAATTTTATTAGCTGACAAGTAACAATAAAAGCATCGTTAGTAAATATTATAAAAGTGTATTTATATGTATACTGCAATGAATGTAATTCTATTTGAAGAATCAGTGTGAATATGTATGGAACCTATATATGCTGTGACATAAAGAAAGCATTTAGATATTTTCTGGTGATTGTGATGGTAAGGGAACCAGATGGGAAGATGCAATCTAAAAAGTAATGCTTATTCTGTAATTACCCAATATAGGTTAAAGTGGCTGTTCAGATTTAATTCTGGGTCTGGTGATATGGATAAAGGCACTTACCACCAACTTTAATGACCCAAGTTCAGTGACCAAAACACAAATGGAGGGAAGAAAGAATTGATTCCCCCAGATTGTCTCCTGATCTACACATATACACTATGTGTGCCCACTTTCAACACACAAAATTAATAAGTATGTTAAAAATTCAAAAAAGTATCTGCTCTGCATTTTAATTCTGTTAAAAGGTTTTTATATCATTTATTTTATCTTTATTTAAGTAGCATATTTTCATCATATTTTTATCCACAACTCTTTCTAACTCCTCACCTTCATATTCTCCCTCTCTTCACTCTCTTTCTCTCTGTCTCTCTCTGTCACTCTCTCAACAAAGTACTCACCAAATAAAATATTGAGTAGTGTTGAAATGGAACTTAACTCAGATTGTTTTTGATATAATCTCTAATGGATACAACTAATTTTTCTAATCACGGAAAGTAAAAATAGAAAATAGATATTTGTTTAGGGATGGAACATTTTGTTTGCCTTATTTTTCTCAGTGATGACACTTTGTCAGGTTTGAAGCTGTAAATAAAATATCCCTTTTTTACTTATATTACATGTAGTTTTTCAAGACCTAAAGCAAAATTGAGTCTATTTATTATTATCTAAAATACACCCTTTTACTGCCAACAGTGCTGTAAAAAAAAAAAAAATGAATCACAAAATATGATGAATAAAAAGATAATGTATAATTTGTTATACATCTTGAGATTAATTTTGTTATAATAAATCTTGAGAGATAGGGACACAGTTTAGCAAGTGAAGGAGACTGCCACATAAGCCTGTTGACCTGAATTCAATCCTCAGTACCCATGGAGTAATGAAAGCAGACAATGGATTTTACGATGTTGTTCCCTGACCTCCGGATATGTATATATGTGTGCACTCTCCCACATCAAAAAAATACCAGACACTAAATAAGTAAGTAAATAGGTTAATAATTTTTTATTGTTTTTAGAAAATCAATATCAACCTTTATATAAAAATGCAAAACATCCAAGATAGAAAAAAAACATACAGTAATAAAACTTCTTTTTCCTATAAAATACATGAAACCTAAAAAGTAAAATCTAAATTTCCCCATCCTGGTTAGGGTCAGCTACAGATGAAGAAAGCACAGTAGGTCACAGCTAATGCCCACGGATATACTATGGCCACCACAAACTTCTGCTAAGCAACCTTTCTACAATCAAACCAGAAGGTTTTGTGTGTGTGTGTGTGTGTGTGTGTGTGTGTGTGTGTGTGTGTATGTGTGTGTGTCTGTATGTGTGTGGTGTGAATGTGTGATGTGTGTGGTGTGAATGTGTGTAGATACAAGCCTATCAACCTGCACAAACTCAAATCAAAGTGGATCAAAGACTTCAACATAAAACCAGCTATGCTGAACTTGATAGCAAAGAAAGTAGGAAATACCCTCAAATGCACTGGAACGCATTAGTACATTTTTAAGATGTCTTAAGTATGAAGCCAATCTTGATAATTCTTTTAAATATTAAAAAATGTTTAATGCATATATTGCAAGGATAATGAAAATATATTTTGGGGTTAAAAAAAAACAAACAAAAATTTTTTCCTTAATCATTTTATTGTCTCGAATACTAGCAATTACTATATTCTGATTTCATATGTAAAATAACTCATATTCAATTTAGAACTATATACATAACAGTATCAATAACTAGCAATACATACCATACAAGCAATGCTTTATTTGCTCAAAAACTGATGGTTCTAGACCTAAGAATGGAGCTAGTTAATCCAAGATAAAAATGGCCAGATAAAGTAGAATGTAGGAAGAAAAATTAACATAAGAGATCCAAAAAATGATAACTGGAGTTTGGTGCAATATATTGAAGATTGCTAATTTTCTGACAGATTCAAGTTATGTAAAAACAATTACTTAATTAACATATATAATACATTTTTGGAAAATACATTTTTAATTAAACAGAATCTGTGGTAATTTTATAATTTAGGTAGTGTGTATGTCATATAAACTAATTATTTATATCATAATGAAGACTAAAGTTCAAATATTGTACATAGGTTTAAAGAAGCTTGACATTATTATGCTAATTCTATAAAACTACTAAAATTTAATGTGATAAGTAAAAAAGAAAATAATATACAATAAAGTGTGAATAGCTGGAGTATACCACATCTCCTTATTTCCACACTTATTATAATTTAATCATAATTAAATATATTTTCCTTGAAAGAGTTGATAAAGATGATGGTGTCATAAGGAAATAAAAAGTCCAGAAAATACACAAAATGGAAGAAAAACAAATAAACAGAAACAAAATGAAATTGAAAAAATAACGAACAATTATAACTAAGAATTTAGAAACACAACTCAAATAGTATCATACTCTGAGCCACTATGCATTAGAGCCATCCTTGCTCTAATGACACAGATCCTATCTTGGTTGGATATTATAAATTTTACAGAAACCATGTAAAATTAGGGAGTAATAAAAAGATGGTATACAATAGCAATGGATGGTGAAGATAGTGGATCAAAATCATGTAAATACAGTACTCCTGTAGGAAATTCACACACACATAAACACACACATACACACACACTAACACAAACACAAAATACATTGAGGTGAAATGAAAAAAAGAAGGGCCTTATTTTAAAACTGCTAAAGTTGGTGTACTCTGAAGAATTTTAAAAGAAAATTATTCATATTCTAAGCTAAAACTGTCCATGATTTTAATATTAATGAATATTATAATTGAATGACCATTGTGTTAATCAAGGAAATGTGACAGGGTCTTAAGGTAATGTTTTTAAATAAAACATGGGCTGGAGAGATGGCTCAGTAGTTAAGAGCACTGACTGTTCTTCCAGAGGAGCTGAGTTCAATTTCCAGCATCCACATGGCAGCTAACAGCTGTGTGTAATTCCAAGATCTGACACACTTACACAGTTATACAGGCAGCAAAACACCAATTTACATAATATTAAAATAAATAAATAAAAGAATCTGTGGCAGTTCCAACTTAATTTGACAAGAAAAAAGTAAGAAACTGATTAAAAAAAGAGTTTAGGTACAGAAGAGATGCATTGCTTTTTATTCCCTAATTAAATAAGAGATCAAATTCTTGGTTTTCATGTCTAAAAAAGATAAGCACATATTATTGCAAATTTTGTTTGGGTACAAGTGGATCTCATAATTAATATAATCGTAGCCCAAGAAGAATTACACTGCACTGCAAATAGCCTGGCATCAAGAGAAATTCATTATCAGTACAGTGAATAAAAGACCAATTTGCTTCATAGATTTGATGGTGTGCCTAGTAGAGATGCTTTCAAGACTTTGCAATTGAATAACAGCAACTTTAAAATCATTTTTAAACCTTGTTTCCAAACCCATAGACATTTGATAGTTTCAGCTAAATTTTTCTATACCCTAATTTTAAAGAAGTAGCAAGAGAATGAAGGAAAAACTGGAAAGAAAAACACACAGAATGAAGAACACAGAAATATACATTGTGTATTATATGATTGTGAAGGAAACAATAGAGAATGGAGGAAAGTGAAGTGAAAGTCCTCTTGAAAATGTGAGGAATAATGAAGTGTTTTTTTTTCTTTATTCTAGAGATGGGAATAAATCTTGCATGAAGATTAAATATAAGATCTTAAGAAACTAATAGCAGCCCAGAAAAATAATATCTGTGACCTATAAAACAGAAGGTTGTTCTGAACCAAATTCTCATTGCACAGAAAGCCAGAAAATGTATTTTAAAGAACTGATTAATTTGTCATAGAATATTGCCTATAGAGTAAAACAAAGCCTTAACTCAGAAGCTGGCAGCAGTGGCTGTCTTCCAGTTCTCGCAGTAAGTAACTGACACATACACTCATCATCACCTGTTTTCACTGGACATATGTTTTTTTCTCTGACTAAAATGTGTATAGTGTGAGGGTCATTCAGGTAGATTAGCTGTCTCAATTCACCAGTGTTTAAATCAGGAGGAGTAATACCTGAGTTGTCATCCTCTTTCTAGTCATTATTTGTGAATCAATACATGAAAAGTTTGTTTTTATTTTTATTTTATTTTGTTTATATTTAGAAAAAGTGAGAAAGAAAATAATGATGGGCGAGTAGTATAATGGGAGAATCTGATAAGAATTATGGGAGGGGTGCTCATTATAAAAAAATATGAAAAATATTACTGAATTTTAAATACAAACAAACAACAGCAACAACAACAAAAAAAGAAAAGACAACAGTGTCTCAGAGCATAAAAACACTTACCACAAAGAAAAACACAGACTCAGAGTAAAGGGTTGGGAAAAGTTTTTCCAGTCAAATGGTCCTGAGAAAGAAGCCGGGGTTGCCATCCTAAAATCTAACAAAGTAGTCGTTAAGCTAAAAGCAATTAAAAGGGACCAAAATGGTCATACTTATTCATCACAGGAAAAATTGGTCAAGAGGAGACTTCAATCCTGAATATTTATGCCCCTATTATAAGGGCACCTACCAATGTAAAAGAAACAATGCTAAAGCTCAAATCCCACATAAATTCTAACACCCTAATAGTAGGAGATATCAATACCCCACTTTCGTCCCTGGATAAGTCTAAAAGATAGAGACACAACAGAGAAAAAAGGAGTCTAACAGAGGTTATGATACAAATGGATTTAACAGATTTCTAAGACACTTCCACACAAATGCAAAGGAATGTACATATTTCTCAGCTCCTCATGGAACTTTTTCTAAAATTGATCACATAATTGGTCATAAAGCAAATATCAACAAATACAAAAAAATGGAAATAATCCCTTGTAACATATCTGACCACCAGGGCCTAATGTTAAAGTTCAACAACATCAAAAATCAAAGAAAGACCTCCAACACATGGAAACTAAACATCACTCAGCTGAACCAACTCTGGATCAAGGAAGAAATTAATAAAAAAATCAAGTCTTCCTAGAATTTAATGAAAATGAATCCACAACATACTCAATCTTGTGGGAAACCATGAAAGAAGTCTTAATAGGAAAATTCATAGCACTAGATGCCTATATGAAAAACCTAGAGAAATCCCACACTAGAGAACTAACAGCTCAGCTGAAAGCCTTAGAACAATTACAAGCAAACTCACCTAGAAGGAGAAGACAGCAGGAAATAATCAAACTTAGAGCTGAAATCAATAAAATTGAAACAAAAAGAACAATACAAAGAATCAATGAATCTAAGAGTTGATTCTTTGAGAACGTCAACAAGATAAACCCTTAGCCAAACTAACCACAAAGGAGAGAGAGAATACCCAAATCAACAATATCAGAAATGTAAAGGAGGACATAATAACAGAACCCCAGAAAATACAGAGAATTATCAGGTCATACTTTGAAAATCTTTATTCCAAAAAAATGGAAAACCTAGAAGAAATGGACAGTTTTTTGGACAGGTACTATATACCAAAATTAAATGAAGATCAGATTAATTACCTAAACAGGACTATAAGCCTTAAGGAAATTGAAGCTGTCATTAAAATCCTCCCCAATATAAAAGCCCAGGTCCAGATGGTTTCAGTGCAGAATTCTACCAGACATTCAAAGCAGAAATACTACCATTACACATCAAACTATTTCACACAGTAGAAACTGAAAGAATATTGCCAAATTCCTTTTATGAGGCCACAATTGCATTAATACCCAAGCCATTCAAAGACACAACAAAGAAAGAGAATTACAGACTAATTTGTCTCATTAATATTGATGCTAAAATTCTCAACAAAATTTTGGCAAACCGTAAACAAAAATATAAAAAAAATCATCCACAACGATCAAGTAGGCTTCATCCCAGAAATGCAGGGCTGGTTTAACATACGAAAAATTGTAAATGTTATCCATCATATAAACAAATTAAAGGAACAAAAACACATTATCATATCCTTAGATGCTGAAAAAGCCTTTGACAAAATCCAACACTCCTTTATGATAAAAGCTCTGGAGGGAGCAGGAATACAGGGAGAATAACTAAATATAATAAAGGTGATTTACAAGAAGCCGACAGCCAGCATCAAACTTAATGGAGAAAATCTCAAAGAAATCCTACTAAAATCAGGAATTAGACAAGGATGTCTTCTCTCTCCTTATCTATTCAATATAGTTCTCAAAGTTTTAGCTAAAGCAACAAGAGTACAAACGGAGATTAAGTGGATACAAATTGGAATAGAACAAGTGAAATTATCTCTATTCGCAGATGATATGGTTGTATACATAAGTGACCCACAAAATTCTTCCAAGGAAATTCTATGGCTGATGAACACCTTCAGCAATGTAGCAGGATACAAGATTAACTCAAAGAATTCAGTAGCCCTTCTATACACTAAAGTTAGAAGGGCTGAAAAAGAAATAAGGGAAACATTACCTTTTATATTAGCTGCAAATAGTATTAAATACCTTGGAGTAGCTATTTGCAAAACAATAAAGATCTATTTGACAAAAATTTTAAATCACTGAAGAAAGAAATTGAAGAGGATATCAGAAAATGGAAAACTCTCCCATGTCCCTGGATAGGCATGATCAACACAGTAAAAATGGCAATTATACCAATAGCAATCTACAGATTCAATGCCCATCAAAATCCCCACACAATATTTTTCAGAACTTGAAAGAACAGTACTCAAATTGACCTAGAATAACAGGAAAGACAGTATTGCCAAAACAAACTTGCTCAACAAAAGGACCTCAGGAGGCATCACCATCCCTGAATTCAAGTTATACTATAGAGCTACAGTAATAAAAACAGCCTGGTACTGGCATAAAAACAGACTTGTGGATCAATGGAATAGAATTAAGGATCTAGACATTAACCCAAAAACCTATGAACACCTGATCTTCGACAAAGAGGCCCAAAATATTCAATGGAATAAAGATAGTATATTTAACAGATGGTGTTAGCATAGCGGGATGGTAGTGTGCAGAAAAATGCAAATAGATCCAAGCCTGTCACCCTGCACAAAACTCAAATCCAAGTGGATCAAAGACCTCAAGATGAATCCAGCCACATTGAATTTGATAGAAAAGAAATTGGGAAATACACTTCTATCAGTTGGCACAGGCGACCACTTCCTAAATATAACACCAGTGACAGACACTAAAATCAGCTATCAATAAGTGGGATCTCCTAAAGCTGAGAAGCTTCTGTAAAGCCAAAGACACTGTCAATAGGACAAAACGACAGCCTACAGAATGGGAAAAGATTTTCACCAACCCTTCAAGTGATAAAGGACTGATTTCTAAGATATATAAAGAACTCAAAAATCTAGAGCCCAAAACCATGAATAACTCAATCAAAAAATGGGGTTCTGATCTCAAAAGGATATTCTCAGCAGAAGAATTAAGTATGACTGAAAGGCACCTGAAAAAGTACTCATCATCTTTATCTATCGGAGAAATGCAAATCAAAACATCTTTGAGATACCACCTGACACCTGTTAGATTGGCTAAAATAAAAGACTCAGATGACAGCCTATTTATGGAGAGGGTGCGGAGCAAGGAAAACACTCCTACATTAGCTTGTTCAGCCACTCTAGAATGCAGTATGGCAGTTTCTCAGATTATTTAGAATTAATCTTTCCAAGGACCCAGCAATACCACTTCTGGGTGTATACCCTAAATATGCACAGTTGCAGTCCAATGACATTAGCTCAAATATGTTCATAGCAGCATTATTCAAAATAGCAAGAACCTGGAAACAACCTAGATGCCCCTCAACTGAAGAATGGATTAACAAACTGTGGTACATCTACACAATGGAGTACTACTCAGCAGTAAGAAAAAATGATATCCTAAAATTTGCAGGCAAATGGATGGATTTGGAGAATATCCTTCTGAGTGGGGCATTACAAACCCAGAAAGATAAGCAGGGGATGTACTCAGTCATTAGTGGACTCGAAAGAAAGAAAGAAAGAAAGAAAGAAAGAAAGAAAGAAAGAAAGAAAGAAAGAAAGAAAGCATGGCCAAGCTGCAAACTACAGCTTGGTATCAGAGACACCTTAGACTGACTCCTTGGATCCCACTTCCCCTAGAGGAACACCTGACTCAGTCTTGATGTTGGGAGTAGAAAACTGGATTTGCCAGGAGTGGAGGCTGAACCAAGCAATATTGGGACTGTGGGACCTTGGGACTGTCTGCTGATGGTGGGGATGGGGAGATTTCAAGAAGAAAGAATGACTTGATGTGGTTGTGGGAGGGGAAAGGGACCTTGAATGAGGATATACATGGATAGAAAATGTGACTTTCTTAATCATAACAATAAAAAAGAAAGAATAAAGAAAACACTTACCACTTAAGGCAAAAGACAAGTGTTGATTCCAGGATGCACTCGTTTGGAAGGAGAGAAATAAGTCTATAAGTTATGACCACTTTGCTTGCACTGCTGCACACAAACTCTCAGTAACATACACACAATAAAGAAATAAAGTATAATTTAAAACTGTTACCTTTGTAATAGCACGTACAACAGTAAATCCATTATAACTAGAACCAGAAGAGAAGAAAAAAAAATGTATAACCTTCTTATGATATTTGAAAAAAATCTTATGAAATCATATTTGGAATAATTAAGACACTTTAAAGTTAGATATCAAGAACTGAAGTTTGTATTTACTTTATATAGTAATTATCAAATACATAGAGGAATTTAAAAACTATTTAATGTACAAACTGGGTGAAATATAGTATGTGAAGGTGTTTGAACACTGTAGTGACAATGTCAAAGATTCACACTGAAAGGACAGAGGATTTAGTCATTTATTCTGAATTGATAGTGATTTTACATAATCAGAGCTATTCTCATAGAACTTAATACTGCTAATAAAATGATAAGAAACAGACTCTAATGCCATGGGATTAATTATAAAATACCATGTGGGACATACAGAGATTTAAATCACAAGTCTGGTTATAAGCAGGGGTTTCATCAAACACATTTGTTAAATACAATATCTTTGATCTAAAATAACCTAAAATGTATATGAGAGTAAAGAAAACAAAAAATAGCTAAGATTTCATGGCTTATTTTAATTATGATTTATATGTGAAAATGTGAGATTATGATATTTCTGTTAATAATTTATTTCAATTTTTGATGATATAAAAATATTTAAAAATAAAATTAATTATAGAGAAATATGAGATGAGTACAGACAATTTTGAGATAAATACTGAAAGCATCACTTAATTCTACATTCTAGTATGAATTTTTGAGGGCAACTTTTCTCTTTCCTCAATGATCCAATATCCAATTTCTCTGAAAAAATTATGATACAAATCCATTGATTGCTTGTTTGTGTCTGGTTTAATGGTGCTTAGGCTAGTAATTGTGGTATTTATATACCATACTAGAAACTAATCTACCATTACCTGTGTATAGATTTTTTAATATTTTCATAGTCCTCAGGTCAGTTTTGCTTCCTGTACAACTCACTTGCATTCCTGCTGCTTCAGTAATAGAAAGGAAACCAGACTTGAATATTCACAGTTACATTTTGGTCATGGTGTGGTATGACTGTGTGTCTTACTATCAGTTAATAATAAAGAAGATGCTGTGGCCTATAAGAAAGCAGGATAGAGAGAGTTAGGTTACACAAGCAGAGATCCAAAGAAAGGCAGAGTCAGGGAGAGAAAAGCCATCTGCCAAATAAGCAGGATGCTAGAGAGCCAGGATGCCTACATGTTAATACATAGATAGAGTAATAGTAATGGGCTAATTCAAGATGTAAGAGCTAGCTAGTAATAAGCTAGTAATAAGCTTAAGCTATAGCTAAAAAAGATTGCAGTCAATATGAAGCATCTAAGTCATTTATTTGGAAAGTGTTAGTTCCAAATTCATGACTATGTGTGGGACATAGGAAAACTTCTTTAACCTTTGGCACCCAAATCCTCTGCCCCAGGTCCAGGGAGGCCTGTAAATGTAGGTAAGTAGGGAGTGACTGTGAATGTAGACAACAACAGACCAATGGTTTGCATCATTTTGAGTTCACAACAAAATGTAACTGTCAGTTTAAAGAAAGTAGTAGAAAAGGGAGCCCAGTATACAGACAAGAAGTTTTTCTTTATATTTGAGCTCTGGCAGAGTACTGACCCATGTGGCTGTGGTAGGAAAATCTAATGTCTAGGCAGCATCCTTTGTGGTATTCTTCCAATTGCTTAAGACATTTACTCAGACACTGAAAATATTTTAAAGTGCCTTTGTGTGGACTCATCTACTTGTATTAAATTACTTATTTAATTTGACCTTGTCCTCCACAAATATTTTAACTTACATGGAAGATGAGGACACTGCACACAACTTCTCCATTCTTTCATCCTATCAGCTTTGCATTTATAAAATGGATCACTAATACAATCCCATCTCATTTCACAGTTTTTTCCTTAGGAATTCATTCACATTCAATGATTCTGTTATCTGTCTCTTTCCAATGACTTCTTAAGAAGTGTCCAATCCTTCAAATTCTTTGCTGGTTAAAGAAGTCAGACATAATGCTCTGTTACTATGCATTTCAAATGTATCCCCAGTTCACTTGACATATATATTCATAGCTTTATACTTTTAAATAGGAAAAAGAAAAGTGTTTCAATAAAATAATATATTTCACATCATTTCCCAGCCTAATGCTGTTATTTTTAAAATATAATCTATAGTGAAATCTCTTCGTCTTTATATTTCCTTCTGTTATATCAAAAATGAGATTAACATAATTTGCATGTATTTCTTTTAGTACTATTTGGAAAGAAATGGGTAGTAGAATACATTTTCTACTTGAAAGAGTAAAAGAAAATAAATTGCATGGTATTTTATCTTTAAGCAATAGGTCTTTAACAGAGTCTAACCCCTGTGTAAAGGTAATGAAAGAAAAAAAAATTAAAGAACACTTTGTGGTTTTTAACTTTAGAAATGTCTGGTGTCCCTATTCTGCCACAGTCTTTTATAAAGTGTTTCACTTTATCAGTGAAAAGTCTGTAATCAGTCCCCTCACAAGCCTTTCCTTTTCCAATTGGCAACCACCAACAAAACAATTTTCTAGAGCTCTTTACCGGACTTCTCTATTACATACCCCTCCTGCAAAGTACTGGAGATCATTGTAAATAGGTGTCGCAAAGAGTAACAGCCAAAGGTAATGTATTACTTTAAGAAGACTAGTTTCTAGGCATATTAAGCTACTAAAACATATCAGCTTTCAGGAGTTGTTCTGGAATGAACAAGACTTGTGAGAATCAAGAGAAATCCCAGTTCAGAGAAGGGAGTTAAGCAGGATGTCTCGTCTCAGTTTAGAAGGTTTTTTTTTTTTTTTTTTTTTTAATATTTCCCAAATTTTGATCATTTTTTTCTCTGAACTCTTTCTATCCTCCCCACATCTTTAGTCAACTTAATATTGTCTGATCTTCTCCCAAATAAAAATCATTGAGTCCAGTTTGTGTTAACAATTTCTCTTTGCCATGGAGTTCATCTTTCAATGTAGTTGATAAATCTGTTACCACGCCAATGAAGAAAGTTAAAATGTTCTGTGATCTTTAAAACAGTGATATTCAAAACTGTATTCTCATTGTCATACACATTTTCTCCTCATACTAGAGGATAATTCATACTTTTCATGCCTTTCAATTCTTTTCTCATATATTTATTTATCATGAGAATTATCACACATGGAATGTACATGCAAATTAACTTTTTAAAAGCATTTAGTTGTAGAGCTGTAATATGTCACCCCCAATACTATCTATTTCTGAAGCTTCAGACATATACCTATTCATGAAATACTAAATTTACAATGTAACTTCAGCCAAAATTATGTTTATTTAATGCTTTGCCTTATACAAAGAAAAGATAAAGAAAGAAAAAAATCACATGAGCAGGACAAAAAATAGGAAAACAAAAGTATGTCCAAAATAAATGACTATTCTTTATGCCATTGCAGTTATGAGAAATGATCAGTAAATTCACTCTAAAGTTAATTATAAGGGTCTTCTATGTGAAGAAAAAGCTAAGGGAAGAAGCAAGCTGGTTTAGATAAAACAGCCACCATTTATTCTATCTTCTTTAATTCCCACAAGTAACTTGTGTATGACAAATGTCAGCATCCTTGTTATTTAAATAAAGCTTTAGTTTTTAGAAGATTTCCTTACCAAAGGACCATAATCAACAATTGTTCCAGCCTTTAAAATAACAACACTGAGCTTGTCATTTTTAAATGAATCTTCTACAAGGCTCAAGACATGAGACATATTGCACTAGACACAAAATTATTAGGATATCAAACAGGTCTGTTATAAACATTGTCAAGAGCATGTTCAGAGCTTCAGTTTGGAAAAGTATTAATTAAGGTTCTTTAGAGTCATAGAATTTTTGGAATATATGTGTGTGCTTGTGTGTGTGTGTGTGTGTTTATATGGGAATCATAATGATTTAGAGGCTGCCATCTAGCTTATTTAATAATGGCTGGCTGTGAACAACAGCAACAACAACAACAACAAAAAAATCTAGTAGTTGTTCAGTTCACTAGGCCGGATATCCTAGCTTATGTAGCAATATACTAGTATATGCTGTAATATCAAAGAAGTAGGCTCCAATGCCGGTGATGGAATGGATGTGCTATCAAGGTGAAAAAAACAGGCAATGGGCAAAAGCTTTCTACTACTATATCCTTATGTAGGTTTCCAGCCCATATTAACAATTTTCAAAACTTTACAGTTTCTTTCTGACTGGGTAGACAGTAAATGTAGAATATTTGTTAGAAATAATAGATACATGTAGTTCAATGCAATCTCTTTCCCACTGATATTCTGACACAACTTCCTAATTTCATTTTTTTATTCTAGCTTCAGGTAAACATGTGATTTAACCCTACATATTTACTCTGTATCTTGCATGCTATTAGCATCTTAATTAAAGAACTTGTAGCTAATGACATGTACCTTTTCTGTTTTTATGCAGTGCATCAAATACTTTCTTAAAAAATTAAATTGCTCAAAACATAGCAAGTGTTCACCTGCATCCTAGAAGAAAAAGAAGCATACAAATAACTTTTTCCCTGATAGCCTGCCACAGCTGAAGTTTACACTAATTAGAAATTGTCTGGAGGCAGGAGAGCAGATTGAGCCTTCCGTTGGAAGTGCTTCCTGACAGGTGGTTCACCACCTAGTAACATTACAATTACCTAACACACTGTTTGATTTGTGTAAACCTCATTACAACTCACATTATTTAATGAACTATGAGTATTTCTTCACCTCCCTGCAGATTGTTGCGCTCCACTTCCATTTCAATTGCATACTTTAAACCCATTTGTTTTTAAGAGCAAATATTGCCTTCAATTCACATTTTTAAACTCAAATAGGAATTTTAAAATATTTACCTTAAAGTAATCAGTGAATATTAAGGCTGAGACTTGTCTATAGCATTATTAAATTTTATTGTTTCAATTTATATTTTCCTCATGGATACAGAAAAGAAATACTGATATTTTCCAATATGTGTGTTGAGTGTGGGTTCCCATGTGTAGCGAAGTGGAAAGTTGAAGCAATTATCTAGATAATTAAGCCTCAGGATGGGATATTGCATCAATTCTTTAGTTTGCTTTGTATGTGATATACATAGTCAAAATCCCATTTTAATAATATCAAATATTATGTTTTATTTTTAAGATATCTATACTATTTTGTATCTAAGTTAGCCACAGACAACACGTTTTAATATACTTTATGTATTTGACATGAAAAATAATATAAAATAATATAGCCATACTTTTCAAGAAACAATATTCTTACTCAAAGAAACTAATAATGATACCATAGCCTACTGTAGTTTATTCAATTAAAATGGTCTATTTAGGTACTTTATTGCTGACCTAAAATTGTAAAAGACTTTTTTCAGTATTTTATTTTTAAAAACAATGAACGAATGTGATAAAAGCTATAAATATTCATAGTAGACTTCTATAGAAAACTGGAAACAAAATAACCTAAATATTTATTAGTTGTGAATTTCACATAAAGTAGGCATGAAATAGTTGTCTTCTGAATGCATTTACCAGGCAGGCTGCTTCACTGATAGTTAACCTTAACCATAATTTACTATTTCACAGTATACACCATTGTGATATTAGATGCTTGGAAGTGAAGCACAGTGTTTTCAATCTCAGCAAGTTTTATATCTGCTTACTGTTCAAACTTTACCATAAATTATCAATTTTCAGAGATTTTCCTTTTAAATACATAATTTATTTAATATTCCAATACATTCATTTCTGAAGACTCCCTTTTTATTTTATTTTCATTTTTATTCAACAAATATTTAACAAATCGAAAGCTTGGCTTAGGCATACCTTATTTCAAAGGCTAAATTTCTTTCTGGTTGCCCTTTCAGTCATATATAATAATATTCTTTGGAAGTACCAATAACCTAACCATGCCATAATTAAGAGCTACACCCTGAAATCTGTGAGTTAATATAAAAATTTCTCACTTGTATTCATTCCAGTTTCCATTGCTTGAGGGATCTGCTCACTTTGTTGGCATAAGGAATTCTTTTAACAGCTCTGTCTTTTATCACATACCCAGAATAAATGAGATTACTTTTCTGAATGTCGAAGGAACTGTGGTTTGAAGCACAACTATGTGATAAAATTTAATTTCCTTTTTTTTACAATCAGCAAACTTAAACATAGAAAGCTAATGCACAAGATATCCTGAGGACTGATTTTCTAGAACCCTTCTTCAAGTGGCTGAAATGCTTCACAGAAAGACAGACTATGTTGACACTGCTATAATACATAGCAGAATTAACAATATCCTGAATAGTGGACATGGTAAACTTGAACCCTTCAGCCAACTATCCCAAGAGACTAGATTGTCAGAGGCAGAGACCTTGAATAACTAGAGTGAAACAATATTTTCAAGACACAAAAGAACACAAACTCAAAGCAGTTTTTATAGCATGAACAGATAAAAGCATGAACAAAATATAAGGTATAAAAATTATTTCAATATAACATTTATAAGGGATGTTGTCAGATTACAAGCCTATTTAGAAAGTAGAATCAATTTTTAGATTTGTTGCTGACAAGTTAGATATATTTTACATTATTTTACATTGTTTGAATCTGTACACCAGTTAATTAGAACAAAGAATGTAAATCAAAGTCAAAACAAATATTCAAGAAAGATTAAAATTACTAAATATTGAAAATTTTAAACTTCAGTTGTCTCCTTAATAACAAGAACAATTTTATTCTTGTATTTGTGCACTTTTAAGAGGTCCATCAATTTTGAAATACAACTTTGTTTTAATCAACTGAAAACTTTTCATTTTCAGTTTCAAAGATATAGATTGTTGATAATCCCTGAGATTTCATTTCTAAATAATTGTGCAGTATAAATTTTGAAAAATGTTACTGAACAAAATAAAATAAAATTAAGTCATAACTTTGAATCTATTTCAAGATGAAATATTAATATTTAGCATGAAAAAATGTAAACCTTACTCTGTTTGGGACGTACTATCTAAACTGAGAAAAATGTTAGCTGCTTGAAGTTAAGATGCAAGAAATTTTATATTGGCAAGCTTTACTTTAATAAAACACCTCTTTATGTAATGGAATATAAATATTTCACATGATTAGTACAATGATTTGGTAGACTGCACTAAGCTTACTCAGTAGGATTTTAATTAAAATCTAGTAATATAATGCAGCAGAAAGCCCAAGCTCATCCCCAGGGGTTTGACAGACATGCAAGCATAGACCTGAGTCACTCCTTAGGCTGATTAGATTTATGTCAACATGATGCAAGCAAGGTCTATTTTAGAAAAGGAAATATGAACTGAGAAAATTTCCACAATAAATAGACCTGCGAACATTCCTGTAGTACTTTTTCTTGATTAATGATTGCTATGAAAGGGTTCACCTACCTACACCCCCCACCATGTTTTCCTGCACTGGTTGACCTGGATGGTATTAGAAGGCAAGCTAAGCAAGCCACAAAAATACATCACCATGAGGACCAACCTTTGAGGAGGAAGCCAGTAATCAACACTTTTCCAAGGACTTTTCCACAAGTCCAACCAAGGACTCTGAATCAGTGTCTACTCCAGGCAACTGTCTTGAGTTTCTGCCCTGTTTTTTCATAGAGGTGGACTGTTGTATGAACCTGCAAGCTGAAACACTTTTCTTCTCATAGATACTTTTAATCATGTGTTTGGCCCCAGAAATGGAGAAAAAAAACTGTCTGAAAAACCACCCATGGGGCTATAACATTAAGTATTCATTGGTTCCCAAATGCCTGAATACTTTTCTGTTTGAGCCACAGTCCTCAGCATGCCTAAGCTCCTGACTGCCGGGATCTCTTTCCATTTGGGCTGCATTGGGCTACACAAATACCTACAAGAGGCAAGCAACTGCTCTGATCTCATAATGATACAGATGCTTAACCTGACTTCAATGACAACAAATGACATGTTAACATGGAAAAGAAAAGTCACATGACATTCACCAATAAATGAATTGCTATAGACAGTTCTGAGTTTCAGGGGAAGATTTAATTATTTCCTGGTATGGACCTCCTAAATGGTTATCTAACACAAATTTAATAATCCCAAACCTGAATACATGTATGCAGGCAAGACTATATACAATATAGTATTGAAGCCTATATTCTCTCCTTTTGACTGTAAATCTGATAAAGTAACTAGTAGCAATGGGATGAAATATGACAACAGAAATTTACAAAATCTATTATATTTAGAAAACCAAGAATATGCTGTGCATCATGACTATGTTCAATTGCCTATGAAGAAGCCTTTATCAAAGGGTGTAAACCCTGTCTGCAAGACCGCCCTCTCTCTGTCAACTCCTCTGAATGTCTCTCTGTATAAGGTTTGCAATCTTACTAGTATCTCTAAAACATACAACTAAGTCCATTTTAAACTACAAATCAATATAAACATTCATAGTATTTTAAAAACATGGTGGATAACTTAACAACTGTGTCTTTGAGTCTTACAGGTTACAAGGAATAAACTTTAGTTCTACTTACCACAAATTAATAAAAATTCATTTAAGACAAAACCTATTTTAATTACTGCAAAGCATATTTTAGCATATGTGCATTATATAATGTTTAATAAACAGAAAAAAATAAACATTATTCTCATTATTGGCATGCATGTATATGTGCATGTGTGTATAGTATCTGTGTGTGATGTTTAGTTATGTGTACCTTATTTCAGTGAGGCCAGAAGCATTATATTCCCTGTAACAGGAACATCTATCTATATCTATATCTATATCTATATCTATATCTATATCTATATCTATATCTATATCTATCTCTGTATGCATGCCTGCGTGTGTGTGTTTATGTAAGCATATGTTTTTGTGTGTGTGTGTGTGTGTGTGTGTGTGTGTGTGTGTGTGTGTGTGTTTACAGAGTCTTAATAGGTGATTCATCTATCTAGGCTTTGATTCTCACTTTTGATAGGTAATAATAGTTTTATATATTTTAGTTCATAATTTTGCTCCAGATATTTTGTAAATATATTTTATTATAAACAAAATAGATTAGTAAATTTAATTTGTTATATAATGGCAGAATGACACATAATACTGTAGCCAGAAAATTTTATTTCAAAACTGAATGAAATATTCACAATTATAAATTGTTTTCATATCATACTAATTATAGAAGTTTTTTTCTCTTCCCTCTCTTTTTTTCTTTTAGACAATAAGGGTGAGTTTGTTTTGGAGACTTTTTGAGACTCCTATAGCTAAGACCTATAGTCTTCCTATAGCTAAGGAACACATACTTATGTTACACAAATTTTGCATTCCTTAGAGCAAGTAGTTTTATATTTTTCATAGCTTTATAGTTGTTCAGAAAAGAGGAAGCTAGCAATCAAGTCAATATTAAATATATACTGGTGGGTACATCTAAGAGCATTTGTATATACTCAAAATGCTATCTGGTGCAGTCTCAGTGTTTGGACTGGAGGAAGCATACAAGCTAACTGACTGCTAAGTAGATAGAAAGAAGTTATATCTATTGTCACAGCATATTTACTCTGATGGGGAGTCAGGTAGGAGATGGTTGTTCCTAATGTCAAGAACTTAGAGCAAGATAAGGTAATTAGCTTCCAGACAAGACATAATCTGGTTTCTCTACAGCACTGAAATTCTATTCAGCCATTCTCAGGAGATACTGATTCCTTTTAGGAGTGTTTGGTAACAGCTGGACAGAATCAATAAGTTCCTCTTATTGGCCAAGCATTACATTTTGTGACTGTAGGATGAGCATATTATTTATTAAATATTATCAGGTCTCTGATAACTAAGAAATTTTATTACTAAGATATGATGTAAAGAATGCTGAGTAGTAGGCAGGACAGGAATGTTGGGGAAAGTGGAATATCTATTACAGGTCATTAAGAAAGAAACTCCTGATCATATCAAAACTATTAAAAATCAAATTCTGGATATAAATTATATTTTACACAGTTAATATCTGGCATAGCAGTCACATGTGACTTCAATTTCTATACCTAAATTAAGTAACAAAACACAAGTGTACCTAATTGAGTAGAAATTACAAATAACAGAAATGTAAAGTAACCAAAATAGATTAGATTTCTAAGTATTTGCAAGTATTTGCATTCAATGAAGTGTCTACTAATATTTAATAGATCAGACATAGTGATTTTAAATGGGTTACTGTAATATTGTCTGAAAGTTTATGGTAATCATTTTCCCTACATTTGGGAAGCAGAGTTAACAGAAATTAGAACAAAAATTCAAAGATCGCTCTTCTCTCAGTGAGATTAAATTCCTGAAGGAACTCCTAAAGTTTCCACAACCTTCTTAAATTGGCCAAAGAGCTATGGGCCAAGCAAGAAATGACATAGAGAACATTCTACTTTCAAAACACACTGACATCACACTTAAAAAGTTATTTTTTTGTGTGTAGTAAAAGCCTTATTTTTATGCTTAACAACTCACAATATTTTCAACTATTTTTTAAGGTGTAGAATTTTTTATATGTATTCATTTGTGGGTGTAAATACTTGTATGTGCTAACTCAGGCATATGGAGATCAGAAGACAGTTTTTAGGAGTCAGTTATCCCCCTGTACTATGTAGACTCAGCATATCTCACTGAAATTTTTAATGAATTTTAGCAGCAAGTTTGTTTATCTGCTGTATCTTCTTGCCTTCCAAGAAAATATTTTTAAAAGAATGTACAAATACACATTATTTCTGGACATAAGTATTAATTAGATTAAATATATGAATCTTTAATTGAGACAAAGTCCTAAGTAAAGAGACTTGAGAAAGCAGGCAAGTTTGTAATTTTCAAAGAAGAAAATATTAAGAAGCACATGAATAAAGCTAGTATTGTCATACCAGTGAAAGTCAAGTCATGGAAATGGGTAAGATTATAATTTAAAGTAACAGGAAAAGAATCAGGAAAATAGTTCCAATTTGTAATTAAGTCTTAAAAGCATGCTAAAACTTTCAACTAGAAGTGTTAACTTATTCCTATGCAAAAGAAACAGAGTATTCCTCTGGTACCAGAAATAACATGTGAAATCAAACCTAACTGTGGCCAGAAGTTTCTGGTTTGGCCTACCCCCAAGGTCTAAACCCACAGTGCCCCAAACACTTATTCCCAAATAGTAGCACAAAGGCTTATTATATTAATTACAAACTGTTTGTCCTAGTGCTTAGGCTAATTACAAACCATCTCTTATAACTTAGCCCATTTCTATTAATCTATTGAATTGTCACATGGCTCCGTGGCTTTACTTGAGTTCCAATACATCTTGCTTCATTGAGCAGCAGCCTGCAGCTTCTTCTTGATTTGGCTCTCCTTCATCTTTATCTCTGCTTGGATTTTCCACCTGCCTTTAAGCTGCCTTGTCATAGACCAAAACAGCCTCTTTATTAACAAATGGCAATAAAGTACATTCACAGTGTAGAGAAAGACATCCTATATCAATCCTAATAGCTGAGGGAAATGTTGAAAGAAATTTGTAATACATAAACAAAAAATATTAAATCTCTTTATTAATGATGAAATTATGCTCTATATAATATAAATTACAAATTCACATCTAATGAAAGAAGCAAAAATGAAAAACAAAGAAATGTCTTTTTCCCAACGGAAATTAACTCTGTTATTTTTGTCATGGAAACAGCTGGTCATCAGATGAACACTTTATTATCCACCACAAAGACTGTGCTACTGATACCAGTTTGAGCTGAAAATCTGCCCCATGAGCTCTACTTTTAGAGACTGAAAGGTGTTGTCTTATTAATAAGGTTAGGAGTAATTCCCATACTCACATGATGGACTCCCTTTATCAAAGGGACATGCCTCTAATTTCCATGTTGGAAGAAGACATGTGCCCTAGGATTCACTCCAAGTACATTTCATTTCCAGAAGGTTGGACCTCTGTTGAATATCTTGTCACTCATCTTATCAAGCAAGGACACATACTATATCAAACAACACAAGGAAATATAACCATATCAGGATTCCATACAGTCATTCCATCCTCATATAGACCCATCTGTCCCACTGCAAAGCACTTCTCTACCAATTCATCTTTATTTTTCTAGTCCTTGTTCAATTACCAACCATATTGAGAGATATAAGCAAACATCCATTCACCACAGATAGTTTGCTAACTAAATGTCAAATAAAGGAATCCACTGAAGTATAGCTCAGTGAATTATAAGTTTGAGTTTATAAACAGGGGTTACTCACTTCAGCATGGTATTTCAAAGTCAGCTGCACCATCAAAAAAGTCCACCCAATCAAGGATAATTACAGATTACAGCATGTATTCCTGGAACTTCCTGTACAAGATTCATCTTACTGATAATTCCAACCAAACTGGTACTATTTAAGATATAACAATAGAAAGAGGATCTATAGGTGTTGAGAATTACACAAGGTTCTTGATTTTGTTAAGTTTTGTGTATTACCTTACTCTTATAGAACATATCTATATTTTACTGGATCTGCCAGGAGTGGAGACTGAACTAAGCATTATTGGATCAGTGGGACCCATGGGACTGTCTGCTGCCTGCCCAGGGAGGGGATGGGGAGTTGTGGAGAAGAAAAAAATGACCTGATGTGGCGGGAGGGGTAAGGGACCTTGAATAATGATATACAGGGATAGAAAGCGTGACTTCTTTGATAATAATAATAATAATAATAATAATAATAAAATATCTATGTTTTAATTGGGAAGGCAGCTGTACATAACAATAGCAATTATAAAAATCAAATCTACTATGTTAGAAAAAGAATATATCCAAATAAAACCATGAAGTCTTATAAGTGATGTTAGATATTAATTTTTTCACCAGAAAGCATAGACAAAATGGTTAATATTTTACAGGGATTGCTTAGCTTAACATGGTGAGTTATTTTGGAAATGTGAAAATATAAAAGATTAAAAAATAAAATTTTCAATAAAATTTAAGTAAGTATTACAAACAGAAGCTGTTATAAAGAATATTAGAACACTGATATGTCATAAAATATAAATTTCTGGTTACAAAGTAGAAAGTGTTCATATAATAAAAATTGAATGGACTGTCGAATGGTGAGAAGAGAAGTCGGAATCGTGGCCCACGTCCCTCTTGGGGTCGTTGTCCTCGAGATGATTACCTTAGGAGGAGTCCTCCACCTTGGCGAAGATCTCCAAGAAGGAGGAGCTTCTCTCGAATCTGGAGCAGGTCACTTTCTAGAGATAGAAGAAGAGAAAGGTCTCTGTCTCATGAGAGAAATCACAAGCCGTCTCGATGTTTCTCTAGGTCTCGTAGCTGATCCAGGTTAAATGAAAGGAAGTAGAAGACCAGTTTGCCAAAGAAGTGGTGTACTGGAAATAACTTCATTTGACAAGAATATGTATAGGAATTCAAGTTTTGTTTGAGTCTTCATAAGCTTGGTGCATTTTTAAGATATTTTAGCTGTTCAAATTTGTTTTTGTCTCTAGGAACAGTAACACACAACGATGTAATTCTCTGTGGTTCCAAATGAATCATATGAGACATAATATAAAGAATTGTTACTTTACAATGTTCCCTTTAGCAAGATTGAATTTGCTTTGAACTTTAGTTTTTCGTAGACTAAAATATATCTAGATCCTGCTCAAAAAAATTGAATGGAAATTAATATTGGTGGTGTTAATTTTAGTGGTAGTGAATCACATATTTAACATTGTAATAAATGCAGAATTTATATCTATCATGAAGTTTACATAAAGGACATTTGCATAAAGTTGGGCTGAAGTTATGTTTATGAAGATAAAACAATTAAGATATTAAAGTATTAAAGATTGCTCAAATTTGACATTGAAGTCTCTAAAGTGAATACAAATGACAAAATTGGGTGAGTTTGAAAGATATTAACAAGTTTAGAAATGGTAATAATGTGTATATTAGATAAAAGTGATAGAGTTAGGGAATCCATAATTTATTCATTAGTTAGACTATGATGTTAGAGAATATTTCTCATGATTAATTTCCATTAATTATATTTCTGTATGTGTAGGATCTTACTACATTTGGTTTTGTATTAGTATAAAGGAAGGAAATGGGACAGCTGTGAAAGTCAATCACAGGAGCACATGACAATAAGTAATTTGGAAACCATAATTAATTTCAGTAATTTGTCTGTGAAGAATAACATTTGCTTCTCCTGAATGCACCAAACACTCTTAAGACAGAAGATTTAAATAGAAGTGAGGAGAAATATTTTTTTTTATTTTCTTGCAAAACTGAGTAGGTAAATTATAGCATTGACAAAGTCTCTTCTTCCTCTGCTTACAGGAGAATTGTACATAGAAGTTAGAAGAAATAAAGGTTTTACATAAATGCTGTCACATTTGAGAAACTTGAGCTTTAGAATTGCCACAGAAGAGGTACAAAAAGAATGCAAAGCAGTTCTAACAATGTTTAAGATGAGTCATGATAAATTAGCATATTTTGGACAAAGAAGAATTTGTTCAGACCTAAGTTAAACACTCTAAGTTTATATAAAATAAACATTGTTTTCTGAAAGGTTAGTTCATACCTAAAAGCTTGCCATTTTTTTACTGGGTCTATACAAATCATATTCACTAAATACTCAAAAGGATTGTCCTTACATATATAAATGGCTATAAAAACACTAGCATGGTAATTAACACAGCACATAAAAAGGATATCTGTCATAAAGTCCCCCATTTGTTTCACCTTCTGCCTGGACTTCAAGAGCTTAGCTGCCTCTTATGTATGTGCCTGCTATCTGCAAGATGTGAAGTGAATCATCAAATCTTCTCTACTGTAATGAGAATATAGAAACCTGCTATAGCAAGTTCACAAAAAGGATAGCTATCTCCTGTTCGGGTGATGCATTAATATAACAATGTAAATTGTGTGAAACTGTTTCCTTTGCAAGAACAAAAAGGCAGCTTCTGCACACGTAAAAAGATTTTGAAATACTGGAGCTCAAAAAAAAGACACTGGGTTTCCATATATATGCCATCCCATTTCATTATAAAAATGTGAATAGAAAATATAAATCAGGAAAGGGAAAGATAGAAATGTTATCGGAAGTCTAGTTTCCCCTTGGCAAGTACATTTCTATATCATTTCCTGTATACGACTCATTAAGTTCCACCTCTGCATCTTGCACATGTCATTACCTCTTGTCAGCCTGCTGAACATGTATCTACTTTTTCTCCAAATCTGATTATTTTGCAATTACCTTCAAGAGATAGGCTCTCAGGCACCTTTTTCAAAAGCAGCTCAATCTGACTATATTGGCTCCAGGTTATGGTTTAACTAATATTAGAAGTGATTAAGTCTTTCTAAGCAGACATACAAAAGCAAGTGTATATAGAGTCTGATCAGCCAAGACATACATGGGGCATTTCATGAACTAGAAGTAGTCAAAATAAAGCAAATCCCACAGAACAGAAATCTAATGAGATTAAGCAAGGAATGTAGTCATCTTCTTCTAACAGGACATTACTGATGTTCCCACCTTTGTGAGACATAAACAATATTAATTTTATTTAGAAATTAATTGCTCTACTTCGAAATGATGCTTTTCAAACTGTATCTTTTGGTCCATAATAAGCAATCACTGCTCTTCGGCAGCTAGTTTTGATTTCCAGTGCCAATGTAAAGTCAGATGCATTTTTGAAATCTTTATGATTCAGTCCCTCAACAACATGAGAAGTGGAGTGATGTAGAACCAAGAGTAACTACAATCTAGCCTTCCTACAAGGTAAGAAGTGAAGCCAAGAGAAACTCCAGGAGCACATAGGTGAGATGATTTGGCATGTGTAGTGTCAAATGTGTCTTAAACAATGCAGAAAGGGCACAAGGCAAGGGCCCATTCCAAAGGCTATATTTGGTCCCCTGCATTTTTATATTCATAAAGTGGTCCATATGTATCCTCCCTTCCTCCCTCTCCTCTCTCTCTCTCTCTCTCTCTCTCTCTCTCTCTCTCTCTCTCTCTCTCTCTCTCTCTCTCTCTTCACACATACCCACAAACTTACACAAAGAAAAAAAAATCCATCCAATTTCTAATGGGATTTTAATTTAGATTCATTTCTGAGACACTATAAAACCATGTCACTATTTGAAGAACTATCATATGTGTGTGGAAACACCTATGCAATTACAGATAATAAGAAATAAAATTAAAATAAATTTATAAAATATATCTCACACATAAAATTTTATTATTGTCAAAATGCATAGAACTAAAATTTTATTATTTGGTATCTGCTGTGTGGCTATTTATATTTGTGTGAACATAAAATGTCTCTCAATAATGATACTATTCAAGCTAAAATGTGATTGACAGATAGGTGTCATCTTTAACAAAGTAGTGTTAGGAAGGTAAGAAGGTGACAAGAGTGGCTTAAGGAGTATTTTAACAACCAGAATTGCTGCTGACCCGTGTTGCTGTTCATTGCATTGGGGCTAATGCATAAATGGAAGATGCTGTTTGTTAAAATGTATTGAATGAGCTAAGTAAATCCAGTAGGTTGTGGAGAAAGATCAGAGAAGGATTGTTGGCTTAACTGGGTATAAATGTGAAAGTTGTGGAATTCTTTCTTTCATTTTCTTCCTTAAGAAGTGAATTTGGTAAAAATAGTTTGAGTTAAATTTATTTAGCAATGCAACTAATTTGTAAAGCTAAGCAAAAACTCTAAACAGAGAGTAGAATAGGCTACCCCTAGGATAAAAAGAATCCTGGTGAGGTTTGGATTCTTATTTTCAAGTAATTATTTATGAATTCATTTTCATATTTTAAGATGGGCATTTTGGCTAACTCACAATGGACTAAATCTCATTTTGAAGTATCTTTTCCCATAATAGGGGAAAGGACATGATTGGGATACACAGGGGAAAAACATAATTGTGGATTTAAGAATATCTAACATTATTGAAGTAATCTGAAGCTCAGTAGATAAAACTGCCAAGACAAAACTGTAGTTTTCATTGGTTACCTCACATGTAGCTTCTGTTCATGCCTTGATGAGATCTGGAGTGGTCACATCAAGCAATATAAACAGACTTTGAGAAATTGTTCTGGCAGTTCAATATGTTTCTGCATGTATGTGAAAGGGTGATGATGTCCTGCATATGTACCACAGGTGAAGGTCTATGGTAGGTTAAATAGAATGGGCTTCATAGGGTCATATATTTAAAAACTTTGTCCCCAGTTAATTGAGCTTGTTGGGAAGGATTTGAAGGCATGAACTTGTAGAAAGAATTACGCTGTGGAAAGGCTTTGAGGTTGAAAATACGTGAAGCATGCTCAGTGCATCTTACTGTCCTGTTTTCTGCTTACATGAGCTTATAGCTGCTGTTTCAGCTTTCTGCAGTAAAATCTTTGTTTTGTCATTATGGACTCAAATGCTCTTGAACTTTAAGAATAACTAAATGGTTCTTTTAAATGTTGTATTGGTCATGATGTTTGATCTCAGCAATAGAAAATTAATACAGGGTAATTAGGGGGCAGAAAAGTGACAGTTGTGATTTCCAAGGACCAATCAGAGCTTGCCAAGAATGACTTTGCTTTTCAGAAGTTGGTCATGTTCCTTATCTGGTCAGCTTGGGTCTCTTGCATTGCTATAATTCCTTTCATTCCTCACTAACTGTGTTTCTGACCTCGTTATAATTGTATCATTTCTTCAAAGATATCAAATATTTTTTTTTTACTGTAATCTTTGTTTAAATTTATATTAGGCAAAGTAAAGTCCAATTGAATATATATTTCTATAAAAAGAGTAAGAGAAAATAGAAATGAGGCATAAAGACACATTAATGTGATATGGTATAATGAATAGAGTCTTGTTTCAAGTATATTTTGTGATCATTCTTGAAAGGAATTACTGAAGGATTTTAGGGGGGAGGCAGCATAAATTAATGAGTAAAAGAGACTTTCCAATTAGTGACTGGTTTGCCTGCATATGGTTGTTTTTACTGCTCACCTACAAAACCTGGATGGGTGTACTCATTCATTAGTAGACTTTAATCAAAAACATTCTCATTTCATTGAAAGTGAATAAAGTGATTTAAAAATGCACACACACACACACACACACACACACACACACACACACACACACACAAAACAAAAAAAAAGAAACTTCTGGTTTGACTGTAGAAGGATTGCTTACCAGAAATTAGTGGTGGCCATAGTGCATCTGTGGGCATTAGCTGTAACCTACTGTGCTTTCTTCATCTGTAGCTGAGCCTAACCTGTCTAGGGAGCTTTAGATTTTATTTTTTATGTTTCATGTATGTTTTTGCTTTTTTATTATTATGAATAAAGTCATATTTTTTATCCATGTATATCCTTGAACATGCTCCCTTCCCTCTCCTACCCCTTCCAGTCACTCTCTTTTCTCCACATCTCTTTATCTCCTCCCCAGCAAAGGGCACAAGGTCCAAGGTATTTCAGATCCCAAGCTGTTCATTGGTTGTAGTTTGGAGTTGGACATGCTTTGCTTTTTGCCTTTTTGCTTAGAGTCCACTAATGAGTGAGTAAATCCCCTGCTTATCTTTCTGGGTTTTAGATACCTTATTCAGGAGAATATTCTCCAAATCCATCCATTGGCTTGCAAATTTTAGGATATCATTTTTTTCTGAATGCTGAGTAATACTCCATTGTATAGATGTACAACAGTTTGTTAATCCATTCTTCAGATGAGGGGCATTTAAGTTGTTTCCAGGTTCTTGCTATGACAAAGAATACTGCTATGAACATAGTTGAACTAATGCCATTGGAGTGCGAATGTGCATATTTAGGATATATGCCCATTGTAGCATGGTAGTTTCTCAGAAAACTGTTTAATGTATTTTTGAGAAAAGAGATGTTTTATTACTGTATGTTTTTTAAGCTATCCTGGATGTTTTGCATTTTTATATAAAGTTTAATATTGATTTTTAAAAAAAACAATAAAGAGAGAAAGAAGAAACAGACAAAAAATCAATAAAACAAAATCACCACCAGTACCACCAAAACAAACAAAAAAGAAAACACACACCACACTCACACACATACACATGCACACATTCACATACACACACACACACAAATCTTGGATTGGTGAAGAATATGTAGGAAGAAATATTGTTGGTTTTTTAAAGTTAGTTTTATATTTGAAAAAATTTTCAAAAAAATTGAGTGTATTAAGCTGATATCTAGAAATGGCATCAGGAATTGGCAATGTAGTTTAAGATACATGCAAATATAAAAAAGAAAATCTTCAATATATTCTAGAAAATATAGATGATATCTACATTATAGGTAAAGCTGATAGTATTTTGTGTTTGCTTTGTTTATGATCATTTAAAAATACTTTTTTAGAATTTAGAAAGTTTAAAATTATGGTAAAAATGAGAGAAAGCTACTCATGGTAGGATCTTAACAATGCCATTTTTTTTAAACTAGTACATGGATACATGGCTTGACCTCAGTCACAATAATAACAAAATGTACAGCTCAGATATAGGATTAGAATGTAGTGGTACAAACAACATATAAGGATTTATATGGATTTAAATCCACCATTGGCATCCATTTAAGGAAGAAATCTCCCTGTTGTTTTGAGGCATTATATTAGTGGTGGCTTGAACTGGCAGTTCAAGTTGTTATTGGTGCTTAGCAGCTGTAAGGATTTTAACACCAACCCTGCTGTTCAGTGGGATTTGGATGGTCAGTTGTACAGGCTATATTGAAAGACACCTTAAGCTAGTGAACCACAGAAAAAGTGTCAAAAAAAATAGTACCAAGAAACAAAATGAACTTTGTGCGCTTCTTTGCAGTTTTTTCCATCTAGAAGAGAAAAAAATCAGTCTGGAATACAGCCATTTCAAATTATAAAATATTATTACAATTGTACTTTATTTTAAACATATGACTGTTCAAGTACAAATTCCTCCAATATAACTTTTGGAACTGTAATTCATAATGTGATTGACTAGGACTAGTGTACCTGGCTAGATTTTATACATAGATAAAACTTTGAAAACTCAACTACTCTGTCTGATATGCTATTCCATACTGTGCCACTTTGAATTCAGACTTGGTATTTTCAGGAAAAATAGGTATTTTTTTAACTGCATACTCTAGTACTTAATAACTATAAACATCAATAGAGTGCCTCAATTCCCCCAGCAAAAGAATCATTGTTATAGTGGATTGCCTTTTTTTAAGTGAAATATATGTGTTTATGTCTTCATGACAAATAGGCCTACAAATTAGTGTAGGTTAATAACTGGACATGTGAGATTCCTGAAATTTATGAATTATAATATATTAGATATTATCTAACATTTTCCGCATAATTTGAATATGTTAGTATATATATTAAAAATACATGTATACATAAGTGATAAAATTATATCTCTTATGTATACATGTATACTCTGAGGTATCAGACTTTTTCACATATTTAATAAAACAGTAGGTCCAGCCAGATGACTATTCTCATAATCACACCAGATCTAACCACAAGTATCTGATGAAGAACCCATGTGGCACAGTGAGAAGTGTTTTTTTAAAGTTGTCTTCTCATTTCCACATATGTTGTGAAACAGAAAATCACACACACACACACACACACACACACACACACACACACACACACAAGTAAATGTGAAACACAAACCATCCTGTACTTTCCCCATCTCTTTGGTGCTGATTTTTTAGTGGATGTTATGTAAATATTCAACTTCTTTTCAAGTTTATCACATTGTATCATTAATAACTGATTATTCTAAAAACATATAGATCAGTTGAATTATTTAATATGGGTTATACAAGTTTAACATTTAACACATACAGATTTTAAAGGAAAAAAAGAGAAAAGAGAATTCATAATTTTGATTCTAAAATATAGTATAACACTGACCTCAAGAAGCCAGTATCCTATGATAAGTATTCTTCCGGTTTAGTCTGGGATACCCAAATCTTCACAGTTTTCTCATGCTTTTTCCTCACCTATGTACTCTGTATCTCAACTCATGTTACTTCTCTGTTCTTTTGAATTGTACTTATCTCCTGTGTCGTACATGGATTAACTAGTCTGCCAATTTAGTTCATCAGATTTGCTTTCCTCATATTGTTTGTAGTTTTGCAAAATATCCTCTTTGGTTTTATCTTTACATTTATTAGCCCCCTATGGAAACAGAAATAGTCTTCACGATGTGGTTGGAATAAAAGTTTATCTAAGATATTCTCCAAGCTTTGAGTTTATTCTTTAAATTAAATACCTAGACTGATGAAATACTGTCCAGCGCACAGCACAGCCCAGTAACAAAGCACCAAGTTACCAAGAATTTTGACTTGGTACATCTCTTGGGGAAAAAAAGTCAATAAGTCACTTTCCAACTTACCTTATTAAATTTTCATAATATCTTCTTATAATAAAATTACTTTTATTATTATTATTATTGACTTTTGAAGAGAAGGTTTATATGTGTAGCAGCCCTGCCTAGAACACACTCTGAAGACCAGGGTGTTCTTGAACTCAGAGATCTGCCTGCCTCTGCCTCTCAGGTTCTGGGATTAAAGAACTATACCAATATCAAATGTCTTCCACTATTCAATTTTAATATTATGTTATAAGCTAAAATATATACCATCATTTTAAAAATTTATAAACATAGCATCTACCTATTATTATTTTTTAATAAAAATAGGTCCAGTTTTTGTCAATGTTATATCAATAAACTACTTGAACAAAATCAAATTAAAGGAGAACAAGTTTATTGTGACTCTTAATAACAATCTTCAAGCTATGCTTTCACCAGTGAATTGCTCTATTTTCATACACTCTGTGGTCTAGTAGCCTGTTTATATCATACCATCCTGGACTGGAAAAGCTAGATAGATACAAAGTTGGAAAGAGACATGATGAAATTAGAATATTGAAGAGAGGGAAAAAATAAGAAAAAGGAGGACAAGGAGCAAATGGAAAGAAAAAGTACAGAAAATAGGGAAGTGGACAGAGAACAATATACAGAATTTTTGTGTGTGCCCAAGTAACACATATCCTTAAAATAGACTGTAACTTATTTTTTACCACTTCTCTGATTTCATTAAACTATGAATTTATTGCTTAATTGAACACTTGATAAAAATAAATAGCCCATTTATTTGCTAATAACATGTCAATTGAAAATCAAGCTGTTACCACAAGGAACCTGACTGGGTGATTTAAAATTATAACAGAGTATGGATACATTTGTTTCAGTGAAAGGAAGTTCTTTTGAATAATTTCAAATATGAGAACAGAATTTATATCATTTACTCTTTTCCATTTACTCCATGATCTCTGCTTACTCTAATAAATTTATTTATGTACATGTGTTTAGGACAGAACATTTGTAATTACATAGTCAATCATGCATCTCATCCCTGGAGAAGATTGATTTTCTCATCATTTATTAATTGCTTCTAATTTTTTTCCCAAGGATTGGGCCTTGGTAGATTTTCCCATTATCACTGACATGTTAACTGGTGCTTTCATTAAGTCCTTGAAGCATACCCATTCACCCTTTGTTTAATACTATGTATCTCAAGGGGCATAAAAGAGAAAAAAATCAAGATGGTTTGGAAATCCTTCATTCCTTTTATTAAAGCCGAAAACCAGTCCTTTCACATCTTTACAGACTACAAGTTACATTCTTTTTTAATTATTTTTTATTTATTACTCTTTTTTCTTTATTTATTTTGTATTTATGAAGAAAACAGTAAAATTAATTTAAAATGCTGAAAAGTTAACAATAACTATAAAGAAGATAAAAATCATAAGCATGACTTATCAAGGGTGATAATGCAAATAAGATTGCTACACATATATTTACTTTGTGTTCAGCTTTCCCTCTGAATTTTTTTTTCATCCTTGTATATCCTTATTCAAGGTCCCTTCCCCCTCCCACCACATCAGGGCATTTTTCTTCTCAGCAACTCCCCATCACCTCCATGGGCAGAGAGCAGACAGTTCTATGGTCCCACTGACCCAATAATGCTTAATTCAGCCTCCACTCCTGGAAAATCTAGTTTTGTCCCCCCTCCCTCAAGAGTGAGTCAACTGTTCCTCTATTTGGATTGGGATCCAAAGAGTCATTTCAGGGTGTTTCTGATCCCAAGCTGTTCAGTGGTTGTGGTTTGCAGCTTGGGCATGCTTTGCTTTTTTTCTTGTCTGTTTGTTTAGAGACCACTAATGAGTGAGTACATCCCCTGCTTCTCTTTCAGTTTGAGATACCTCACTCACAAGGATATTCTCCAAATACATCCATTTGCCTGCGAATTTTAGGATATCATTTTTTTCTTACTGCTGAGTAGTATTCCATTGTATAGATGTACCACAGTTTGTTAATCCATTCTTCAGTTGAGGGACATCTAGGTGGTTGCCAGTTTCTGGTTATTACAAATAATGCTGCTATGAACATATTGAGCTAAAACCTTTGGGGTGTGAATGTGCCTCTTTAGGATATACACCCAGAAGTGGTATTGCTGGGTCCTTGGGGAGATTGATTCTCAATTTTCTGAGAAACCTCCATATTGCATTCCAAAGTGGCTGAACAAGCTTACACTCCCACCAACAATGGAGTGTTCCCCTTGACCTACAACCTCTCCAACATAGGCTGTCATCTGTGCCATTTATATTAGCCAGTCTAACAGGTGTTAGGTGTTATCTCAAAGTTGTTTCGATTTGCATTTCTCTGATGGCTAAAGATGAAGAGCACTTTTTCAAGTGCCTTTCAGCGATTCATAGTTCCTCTGCTGAGAATTCCCTTTTTAGATCTGTACCCCATTTTTTGATTGGGTTATTCAAGGTTTTAGGCTCTAGATTCTTGAGCTCTTTATATACCTTAGAGATCAGTCCTCTATCACTTGTATGGTTGGTGAAAATCTTTTCGCATTCTGTAGGCTGTCGTTTTGTCCTATTGACAGTGTCCTTGGCTTTGCAGAAGCTTCCTAGCTTCAGGAGATCCCACTTATTGATTGTTGGTCTTAGTGTTATATTTAGGAAATGGTCGCCTGTGCCAATTCGTAGAAGTGTATTTCCCACTTTCTTTTCTACCAAGTTCAAAGTGGCTGGGTTTAAGTTGAGGTCTTTGATTCACTTGGATTTGAGTTTTGTGCAAGGTGACAGGCTTGGATCTATTTGCATTTTTCTACACACTTCCATCCAGCTATGCCAAAATATACTATCTTTTTTCCATTGAATGTTTTGGGCCTCTTTGTCAAAGATCAAGTGTTCATAGGTTTTTGGGTTAATGTCTGGATCCTCAATCCTATTCCATTGGTCCACAAGTTTGTTTTTATGCCAGTACCAGGCTGTTTTTATTACTTTAGTTCTATAGTATAGCTTGAAGTCAGGAATGGTGATACCTCCTGAGGTTCTTTTGTTGAGTAAAATTATTTTGGCTATCCTGGCTTTCCTGTTATTCCAAATGAAATTGAGTATTGTTCTTTCAAGTTCCAAAAAATATTAAGTTGGGATTTTGATGGGCAGTGCGTTGAATCTGTAGATTGTCTTTGGTAGAATTGTCATTTTCACTATGAGCAGAGTATATTTATGTCCTTGTTGGGGACCTCTGGTTTGTATTAACAATAACCCCATATTTTATGAAATTAGAACAGAAATATGTAATCCTGTTTGGATCATAACTCCATAGATATAACTATTTCAATTATTTAATTTTTCTCATCTTTACCATCTTTATCTGAGAATAGGAAACCTTGTTATACATTTCCCAAGGACATTTTCTTTTTGCTTTTTAAACATCAAATATGCTCCTTGCCTACACCTTCAAAAACAGTAGTCTAGATTTATTTGTCAAACACTAATTCACATATTTTATCATCATTATTATTATTATTGTTATTGTTATTGTTATTATTGGAATTTGTTTTTGTCTTCCAAAACTTCACTGAAACTGCTCTTGCTCAGTGCGTTAGAAAAGACACCTCAAATTTCCATCAACAAAAGGCTTTATAATTTGTACAGCAATATTCAAAGTAGGCTGGATCATGAAGACTCTTATTTTATTGGTGGATTAATTCAATGTTAGCTTTATAATTCATGTGCATTTGATGAAGTGACAGTTCTCAATAGATGTGACCTGTTTGAAGACAAAGAGTCCCAAGGGAATGTCTTCAGGGAATATATTTTTCCCATGACCTATTTCTAGTTCCATTCCTCAACATTCTCTCCCTATTTATCTCCTTTCCATTTTATAGTGCTATGCAACCTAAATGTATTTCTCATTCTTTACATTGATTTTTCAAGGTGTTTGTTACAGTAAATGCAAGCTATCTATTACCTTGATTTAACTATTACAAATGAAATACAAAGTCCTTTCATTAAAAAAAAAAAAAAAAAAAAAAAAAAAAAAAAAAAGCTTTTGTCAGGGATCTTTAGAAAAAGAATCTTTCTTCTGTCCAAAACAATTTTCTTGCTTGCTTTACTATTCATTTTAATACATTTTGTATTCACTGGTAACTCCTATGGCTTTATTGGAATCCCAGTGAATTTCTTTGAGACATTCCAACTGCTTAATACATAACACCACATCCTAATATCTAATAAAAATTAAAAATTCAGCATGTCTGAATAGAAATGATTATCATTATTTTTTTATCTCAACCGTTGCCTCTTTTTTTCTTTCTTGGTTTAGCACACAAATTTTATTTACTGACAAAAGTCATAATGTAATAAATAAATCAAGAATCTACTTAGTCTTTGTATCTTAACTATAAGAAGGGACCTTAATTAAGGATATACAGGGATGGAAAATATGACTTCTTTATTCATAATAAAAAATAACTATAAGAATTTTTCCTCCTAAGATAATCTAAATTTTATTTGCTTATTCTATTTTAATTGCTAATGGATTTTCTGATTTTCTGTAAGTGTATTATATAGAACTAATGAACAAAAGTAGAAATATTTTAAATCTACATGTGAAAAATAAAAATAATATGTCACATTAAACTTCAAATTAGTTCATGTTTCACGTGTATGTGTGTGTGTATGTGTGTGTGTGTATGTTTATGTATATGTAATACTGAGTATTAGAATAAAGGCCTCTGTCATGTTATGCATGACCATATATTTGACCTACAATTCAAACCCAGTTTATAATTTCCAATCAATTTTACTAAGTGAGTTTTAAAGATTTTATTTTAAGTTAAAAATTGTTAGCAATATTTTTATTTATATATCACTGCCAAAAAGTTGAAAAATAAACAATATTTACCTTAAATATGTTTGCCTTCATAATTTACATATGTTTATTATTATCATCAATAAAATGAACACAAAATGCTTTATTTCCTTTAATTATGTGCATGTTTGCATCTAAGTTTCTGTGTCTGTGTCTGGGTATTAGTTTGTGTAAATAATCCTTAGTATATGCAGAAGTCAGAGGCATCATAGATGTACAGAACTGAAGTCACAGAAAATTATGAGCACTACTATGTTGATGCTGGAAGCTTATTTAGTTTAAAATTGCAAAAAATATAATTTATAATTAGTCTAATATAAATTGTAAAGTAAATTATTTTAATAAAGAAACAAGGGGCTGGAGAGATGGCTCAGCAGTTATGAGCACCGTCTGCTCTTCCAGAGGACCCGGGTTCAATTCCCAGCACCCACATGGCAGCTAACAACTGTCTGTAGTTCCAGTTCCAGGCAAACACCAAGGCAAATAAATAAATAAAGTTAAAAAAAAATAAAGAAACAAAGTAAGTTTAACAAGTGAGAGATTGGTGATGCTAATTTGCTATAAATTTTATACATTTATCTATTTTTAATTTTTATTTCAAATGTCATAATTAAGATGATTATATGTTTATAGTATATATAAAAATGTTTTCAGACTGGTATATAAAATAACAATCAAGACACAATTTCTATTAATTTCCATACTATGCATGGCTGTATCTTACAAAATATCTTTATAAAAATTATGTTTTAATATTTATGGACATTTCAACATATTATTTAGTTGCTTTAAACTACTTAGCTTTTAATTTAATAACAGTGTGGAGGGATCCAGTTTTTTAAGGAACTTGAAAACAACCTAGATGCCCCTCAACTGAAGAAGGGATATTTATACAATAGAGTACTACTCAGCAGAAAAAAAAAATACATCCTAAAATTTGCAGGCAAATTTGCAGGAAAATATCATCCTGAGTGAAGTAACACAGGCCCAGAAAGATAAGCATGGTATGTACTCAATCATAAGTGTATTTTAGACAAAAATCAAAGAATATTCAGGCTGCAAACCACAATCCCTGAAGAACTTGGAATAAGAAGGTCTTAAGAGAGATATCCAGGGATCCCTTTAGGAAGAGAAAATTGAGAAGATATCCTCAGTAAATCTGGATTATAATTGGTGATATCAAAGGAGAGGTGGAAACACATCATAAGAAATGGAGATGGTTGAGTGAGAGCAACAAAAAATAGGGAGAAAAAGGATGGGTGTCTTGATAGAGGAATCCACTGTGGGGTTGGAAAGAGGCCAGGTGCTAGGAAATCCTTCAAGAATCCACAGACGTTTCTAGCAAGGACTTTAACCAAAACTGGAGTGGGTGACTAAACAGGATTTCCCCTATTATCAAATGAATGAACACCCTAAGTATCATTTTAGAAATTTCATCCAGCAATGAATAATGTTGGAAACAGAGATCCATAGGTAAGCACCAAGTCGAGCTTCTAATTCAGCTAAGGGAGGGGTGGTAGAAAGAGGAGTCTATATGAGCAAAAGAATCAAGATCATAAGGAGGAGATACACGGAGACTAGAGACAGCTGATTGGAGGTATTGGGACCTCGCTAACTCAGAACAGACACTGGGTCATCATCTTCAGAGAAAGGAATTAAAACCTTCATAAGTAAATGATGTTGAATGCTACGGGCAGTATGTAGAGCCTTTTGGATAGGATCAGATTATATTCCTGGGCATGAACTGGCATCTTGGAGCCCATTCCATTCATAGGAACAACTAATCCAGCCTTAATACTGGGATGAGGGAATCAAACATACCTCAAATGGTTACACCAGACTGAACTGACTCACCTTGGGACTCCTTGTCCTTCTTGATAAATGGATGAGAAATGGGGTGGAAGGAATCTGAGGAGGAACTGGGAGGGACTGGGAAAAGGAAAGGGATGGCAAGCAGTGGTATACATGGAAAAAAACTTTTCAAATAAAAAAAATGAAATGTTATTAGATTAATGAACTCTTAAAAAAATAAAATTAAGGATTTGGAAAATATCCTCCTAAGTGAGGTATCACAAACCCATAAAGATACACAGACGATGTACTCACTCATTAGTGGACTTTAAACAAAAAGCTAAGCATGTTCAAGCTGCAAATCACAACCACTGAACAGCTTGGGATCTGAAACATCTTGGACAGGTACCTTGGATCCATCTCTCCAGAGGAACACCTGACCCAGTCTTGATGTTGGGGTGAGGAAAACAGATCTGCCTGGAGTGGATGCTGAACTAAATCCTATTGGGACCTTAGAATCTTCTGCCCTTGCTGGGGAGGAGATAAAGTGATGGAGAGAAGAGAGAGTGACAGGAAGGGAAAAGGAGGGGCAGGAGGGAAAAGAGAGTCTGAACAAGGGGATACAAGGATGAAAAACATATGACTGTATTTATAATAGAAAAAAGAAAATAAGATTGACAAAATTCAAGGTTTTTTCAGTATGACCAAGAATCTCAAAATACAAAACTCACAAAGTATAAAGTACAGATGATCTGAGCTCTGTTGACTATGTAGGCCTGATGTGGAGTTGGATACTTAGGACCATGTGTTTATTAACATCATTTCAACTTAGAGAGCATCATCTAAATGTTTAAGAGCTAGCATTGATAGTAATATATTTAGTATTCCAGAACATTTGTTTTTGTTTCTTAGTATTTTGTAATATCAGGAAATCAAGTGAAGATAGAGTATTCAGTTATGAGTTTGGCTGCACCTTTAATGTGAAGTAATTTCCACATTTTCCAAACTGGATAAAATGAAGTTGAACTATAGAAGATAATATCAATACGAACTTAAAAATTTATATAAATAACAGAAACAATCGACTTTTCTCTGAAAAGAAGCAACAAAAACAAAAGATGAATTAGAAATTATAGATTGTCTCAGGCCAGAACCTGGCAGTACTTTATAATATACAATGTCCAAGTATTATAGCTGAATGTCTTGAATGCCTGTGTAGTTTTATATTTTCACATAAAATCAAAATATAGTCATTTAATACTGAGCACAGAGATTTAAATATTTTGACAGTTCTTGCCTATGTATAGTGATCACAATGCAGAAATACTGGGAAAGAGAACATACATGTTCTCAAGTATGACAATCTGAAATTAAATCACAGCACTAAAATAAATAAGCAAATTGGCTTAAATTTACATAAAACCTCAAGAATTACAGGGCAGAAACTTGGATTTCAAAAACTCACTGCCATTCAGCCTATATGAAATGGGCACATTTCAGTTGTGTGAGAGACTATACTTCAGAGAAGTGAGGCAGAGTGCAAGAGAAGAAACATGATATTATATCCTAACTATTCATGTGAGTCCAGCTGACACAAACACACTTCACTGATATTCATGAGATACACAAAGCAATCAAATAAATGAGTAATAAAATCAGGTATGTATTTCTCAAAGTAAGGCAGGCACTTTAAAAGCAAGCATATATGAAAATTTTCATCATCAATAGCCCAAAACCAAATAATTTCCTTTCACTATAGATTTCTTTTATAAAAGAAACTAAAGATAGAAATCAATACAAAATCATGCCGAAATGGAACTTTTACACTGTTGGTGGGAATGTAATTTATCAAAGATTGTAAAATAACAATCCTAAGAAATTCATAAAATAAAAATATCCAAATATCTGACTGTTGTATGTGTATATGAAGTTAATGAAATCACTATGATATAAAGGTTAGTTCTCCTGTGACTTTTGAAATACAAATCAGAGAAGGCAAAGAATAAAAACATAAATATTTGTCAACAAAGAGTTGAATAAAAAAGGGTATGTACGCAATGAATACATTTCAATGGTAACAATGTATAGAATCTTATTATTTGCAACAATGAAGAGAAAACATCAGTTCAAAATAAATTCAAACAGCAGACAGAGAATGAAAGCATGGAAGACCTCATTAACATACTAGTTTTGAAAATAAGCTCATGTAAACAAAGCATAGACTGGTTACTAGAAGCTGGAGAGAGTAGGGAGCATTGGATTAGAATCATTTTGACAGTATTACAGCTACAGTTACATTGGAACAATAGGATGACTATAGGTATAGATAAGGCATTATACACCTCAGAAAATGTAAGAATAAATTATTTTTCTTAAAGTCTCCATCATAATGAAATATTAAATCTCACTTAGACTGCTGATCCTATAACTCAGCTGTTTGGGGAGTACTTCCAAAGACCTTTGGGGAGAAAATTCCAAGAACATGGTCTTCCTGACTATAGAGTAAGTATAAAAACAAGTAGGAAAACTTAGTGGAATTCTGTATCAAAAACAAAAGAACAGAAAGAAGGAGGAGGATTATGAAAAGGAGTAGAAGAAGAAGAAAAAGAAGAGGAGAAAAAGGAGGAAGAGTAAGGGGAAGAGAAGGAAGAGAAGAAAAAAGGTAGCTTGAGATGCTGATCACTGATTAAATATTAACCTGAAGTATTCTAAGTCCTGGGTTCCTTTCTCAATATAGAAAGAAGACAATTTCTTTCATGATGTATTGCTTGACTTTATAGAAGCTTTACCAAATGTGTAACATACAGAATATTTCATAGTATATCACCAGAATGTGTGGCATTTAACTTTAATACATAATACATAAATACATTAAAATACATAGTTTACTTCATGTGACCTAGAAAATAATATTGAATATTTCAACCGTAATAACACAATAAATATTTGAGGACATAGATATGATATTTTAAAAATATAAGCATTTGTTATATTATTTTGTGTCTCTTTATAAAATTAGTTTAATTTTGAAGTTAAAAATAATATATAGTCCTACAAAACTTTTCCGTGAAGCAGTATTTTTTCTTACAGATTTATCAAAGTACATCTTTTAACTTTCTTCTCATACATCTCAATATTTAACTAAAATATATATTCTAGTTTAGTTGTAATTCTCTTAAATTATCTATATGCCATGGAAGTAATTAGCTTGTGTATTATATTAATAAAGTATTATTTCATTGTAAATTGAAATAGAAAACTAATATGATTTTATTGTAATTGAGCTTATTATAACATGAAAACCATAATGAAGAAATAACATATTTTAAGAATAGAAAATTAACATTATCCATTTAAGAAATTTAGAGGTGACAAATAATTTAATAATCATCATCTTTGTTTCAATTCTATTGGGCAGTCCCTTTTTAAAAAAGAAGAGTATTAATAACTGTATCTGAAATACATATTCCTAGGTTACTACAGCTTGCTTTAAGGACAATTTGATACTTTTTAGTGATTCTGCTTAGTAAACCAAACTAGCATAGAAACCACATTTTATGTTTAAATATCAAACAGAGAGAAAACAGTGATTTTTTTAAGTATTATATTCTTTGGGATGCTATGATTTCAGGGAAGTTCTAGCCAATTACAGTACCAGACCAGTTTTTGAATAAACTATTAAAGCAAAAGTTTGCTTTTACACATGAGCAGTAATATAGAAAATATGTATATGCTTGCTGGTCACCCTTTTGGAAAATGAAATGAACAGCTAGAAAATGCAATTATGATGACCCTTTGTATCTCCTGATATTAAACAATGTGTTTGGAACGGCTCCTTTTATTCCTTCAGTGAACTAACTAATATATGCTACATTTTTCATTTCTGCAGTGCATATTTTATTTTATTTGTTTTTATCCTTGTATATTTACCAAGCATTTTGTGTTTTAGTACAAGTGTTTTATCCATGACTAACTTTTGCCTTTGAGGAATAAGCCCATTTAGAATAACACATACAATAACATATAACTCAAAAGTCTAATATAAAAAGTGTTGATTAATTGTTTCTAGCTCAAACACTGTGTTGTGTATAAGTGAGAAAGGAAATAAGTCTGAATTGGGATCTGAAATTACATGCATGAAAAAAATTTGTATGCTCAAAAAGTAGTTTATTGATTTTGCATGATGACTGGATACAGCTTTAGTACTGCAATTGTGACCTGAATAAGTAGAGTAGAGTGACTCAATCAAGGTGCTTCTCTGATGTTACTGTTTACATCTTCTTTTTGTTAGGTTTACGTATTTTGTTTCATCATTATTTTAGATGATGAAATATTTGCCTTTCTAAAAAACCAATATGTTGTTAATTGTTCTGGCCCAGACTTTCTGGGCTAGACCAGAAGTTTACTCTCACTCTCAGGCCAACTTAGCCTCAGACATTTATACACAGGTATGTATTATTTTTATGCTAATTGACCTAGAAACCAGGAATATTTCTAGTTAACTAGCACATGATCAGCCATCATGTGGCTCAGAGCAGCATTTCTTTGTCTTCCCTCTGTGGCATCTGTGTGGCGGTTCTGCCTGAAGTTTGTCTGGCATCTGTGTCTGTTCTGAGATGTTCCTGAGTTCTTTTTTAGCCTGGTAGCACTGCCTATACTTCCTGTTTACCTTTGGCCAATCAACTTTTATTAAGCCCATAGGTGCAACAAATATTTACATTACCAGCATAATCTCACTACATTATCCCTTTTTCTCTTTTTAAAACATGAAGAACCCAAATCTAATATCCTTTTTATCCCATTACATATATCAACTTATAACAAACAGAAACATCCATATTTCAATTTTTGGGAATGTGGGCATATTTCTCTAGGCTACTTCATGCTGATTGGTGGTGTTGGCAATCCATGGGAATCCAAAGAAAATTTTAGGCTCATGGACAACTTTATGGTAGAGTAGTCTGTAAAACTAGGTCATCTCAGCCAGTCTCTTCGAAGTTGTTTTGAATGCAAAACTCAGAGGAAACTGCAACAGAGGTACTCCTTTATGTGGTTATATTTTACCCATGTTAGGCTGCCATTTGTTATAAAAGGTTCTGGCCCAAAACAAATATTTATATTGCCAGCAAATACCAATACACCAATATTCCATCTACAGCACAAATCTTAGGTCAGAACATACATATTTGTAAATAAATAAACTTACTTCTTCCAAATATCTAAAAGAAGTTTTCTCTTAATAACTAATTGATTGTTTCTGAGAAAAGATGTAGACACATTGTACTTTCATAACCTAAGTATATTTTTGCCACATACAAGCTCCTATGTTGTCTCTATCATAGTAAAATAGTAATAATAATAATGGCAATCTCTCTAGTATCATTCCTAACTCTGTAGCTGACTACTTGAAAAGGCCTCTTTTCCCACTCTAGGTAAATTCCCTGTGGATAACACTGAACCAGCAGACAAAGTTTTCTACCAATTAGAGAAACCCTAAATGGATCCCCAAAAGGCCAAACCTGGGTGCAATTCAGGTTGCTGTCTCACTCTTTTTATCTCCTCTTACCCCAACCCTATAAAAAGCTGACCAAAGGTGACAAATTAGACTAATATATCCAGCAAAACTGTCAGTCCCAATAGGCAAAGAAAGAAAAACATTCATGATAAAACCAAATAAAAGTCTAAAGGTTTGGTTTATTTTTTAAGATTAATGGAATAATATGATATGTATTTGTCAGAGTTATTTAAGTTATAGTAGAATTCAGTAGTAAGGTCATATTTTCCTGTGTTTGTTTTTGTTATTGCTGTTTTTTTTACTTTTAGTATGGAGTAGTTTTTTAGTATTTTAAGTATTTCAAGATTACAAAGTATGCATTTGTTAAAATCATTCCTTGAATTTAGGTTTAATTTTGCTATCTAAAAACTCACCATTTTTTTAGAATCTTCAGTTTATTGAAACAAATTTATAATGTAATTTCTTATGATTTTCGGGAAATTCATTCATATCTGTTAGAATATTTGTGTTTTAATTTTTACTTTTATTGAAGTAGGTCTTCTCTTTTTTGTTTAATTTGGTTAAGAATTTGCCATTTGTATTTAATCCTTAAAAATAATTTAAAAAATCTAAAAAGAGAATTACAGTTAAATAATCTTATAGATAAAATGAACCTGGTAGACATTTAAAGAAAACATTACTCAAATACAAAAATAGCCAATTCTCAGCAGTTCACAAATGTCTCCAAAACTTACTAAATCCTTGGACATGAACGTATCTCAACATATACAAGAAATCTAAAATAGCACTTTCTACCCTCTTTGAGCATATTCTTTAGGCTGGATATCAACAGCAGAAGAAAGTATGCAAACTCATAGAAACTGACCAAATGGGTCAGCATGGAAATAAAAAGGAAATTAAAATCACTTTAGAATTAAGTAAAATATAAACACAAACATAATAAAACCTATTGTAAACAAAGAATTTAATTAGTGTTAGTAAGTACATACATAAAGTTGGAAGAATAGATCTCATGACACTGCTTTATAATTCTTCAAAAGCTCAAATTGCATTAAGGCCACCTAGAAGGCCCAAAACAGTTAGTTGAAAAACAGAGAACAATTGTACTGATCATCTGAAGAGATAGGTAGAAGCCTGTGGGAAAAAATATATTAAGCAAAAAAAAGAATGATATGGAAACACTAGAACCTTGTGGTTCTAAAACAATAAGACCTGAAGATTTCAATATGGAAGAAGCACAGAAAAATACCTTAATAATATCTTTATAAAAATGAGATAAGTCTTTACTAGGAAATTAAAGACAAAAATTAAAAACTCATTTAATAAACAGAGGAAAAGACAAGCAAAAATATGGAAAAAATAATAAACTTCTTAAAGAAAGACTAGAGAATCAAGAAAAAAGCAAACAGGAAACAGTAACAGACTTAAAAACTGAAATAGAAGCAATAAAGAACACACAACCAGAGAGAATCCTTGAAATAGAAAATGGACAGAAATAAGCCAGAACTACAGATGCAAGCATAACAAACAGATTGTAAGGGATAGAAAAAAGATTTTTAGGTGTGGAAGATTCAGTAATGAAAATAGATATGTCAGTCAAAGTGAAACTAAAATAAAAAAAGACATAACACAAAATGTCTAGGAAATATAGCATACCATGAAACTTATACAACTAAAAATAATTGAAATAGAAGAAGCGAACCAGCTCAATGCACAGAAAATATATACAAGAAAATCATAGAAGAAAAGTTTCTCAAGCTAATATAGGAAATGTCTATGAAGATACAAGGGGTCACAAAACAACAAATAGACCCACCCAAAAGTCTGCTGAATATAATAATTCAAACACTAAGCATAAAGAAAATGAAAAAATTAGGAGCTACTTAGAAAAAAGGCAAAGAACGTTATAAAAGCAGACCCATCAGAGTAACACCTGACTTCTCAAGAAAGAGTATTAAAAATTAGAACGTCCTGGGCAAATGTTATAGGTACAACAAGATACCACAAATGCCAGCACAGACTACTATACCCAGCAAACCTCTCAATCACCATAGACAGAACAATCAAGATATTTCATGATAAAGCCAGATTTAAACAATAATTATGAAAAATGCAGTCATACTGAAAGAACTAGAGGAAAGCTCCAACCTGGTAAGCTAGGTGCATCCAAGAAACCACAAGCAATAAATAATTTCATAAAAGAAAATCCAAAAATATAAAACATACACACACTACTGCCAAAAATAACAGAAATTAGCCATCACTGTTCATTATAATCCTTTAATATCATGGACTCAATTCATCTACAAAATGACACACAGTGAATACAAAACAAGATCCAACCTTCTGCATTAAAAAAAAAAAAAAAACAAAGAAACAGAAACAGCAACACCTCAACTTCAAAGACAGACACTACCTCAGAGTAAAGGAAAAGATATATTATGTCAAATTGACTCAAGAAACAAGCAGGTGTAGCTATCTAAATATCTAACAAAATATACTTTGAAATAAATTCAGTCAAAAGAGATCAGAAAGGACATTACTCATCCATCTCAGAAAAAAAATCAGGAAGAAATCTCAATCCTGAGAATTTAAGCTCCCAATAAATGGGTACTAATATTTGTAAAAAAAACCAAAAGAAAACAAAAAAACTTAAACCTTACACCAAACTGCATACATTAATAGTGGGACATTTCAAACACATACTCTCACCTTCATATGGAAATACAGAAATTGAAAAGTGCAATTAGAGGGCTAACAGATATGACTCAAATGGACTTGACATATATATATATATATATATGTGTACCTTATTCTCAGCACCCATGAAGTATTCTTAAAAATTAATAACACACTCAGTCATAACACAAATATGCATAGATACAAAAGATGGGAATAACAATTTGTAACGTATTAAATCATGATGAAATAAAATTAGAGTTCAATGACACAATCTACAGAAATCCTACAAATTCATGGAAACTGAACATCTGTCAGTTCAACCACCAATGGCTCAAGGAAGAAGTAAAGACAGAAAAGAAAGACATTTTAGAATTTAATAAAAATGAACTCACAGCATAATTAAACTTATGAGTAACAATGAAAGAAGTGCTTAAAAGAAAGTTCATTGCACTCGATATCTAAATAAAAAATATTGGAGGATTCTTTCACAAGAGAGTTAACAGTACAGCTTAAAGCTTTAGAAAAAATAGAAAGAAACACAGTCAGAAGAAGTAGACACACAGAAAATCCAGAGAATCATTAGGCCATACTATAAAAACCAATATTCCACTAAATTGGAAAATCTAAAATAAAAAACTTCAAGGACAGATGGCTTCAGTGCAGAATTCTACAAGAAGAACAATATGAATACTTGTCAAATTGTTTCACACAATCAAAACAGAAGAAACATTGCCAAACACTTTTTTATGAGGCTACAGTCACCCTGATACACAAACCACACAAAGATGCAAACAAGAAAGAGTATTTCAAACCTATCTCTGTCAAGAATATTGATGTAAAAATAATCAAATATTGGAAAACTGAATTCACTAACATATTAAAGAAAAAAACAGCCACTTTGATTAAGTAGGCTTCATCCCTGTGATGCAGAGTTGGTTCAACATAATAAAAATTATGAAAGTCTTCTATCATGTAAAAAACCTGAAAGAAAAATAAAACATGGCTGTCTGCAGAGTCCCAGTGCACTCTGGAGAAGGGATAAACTCTGCAGGTCATCATACCCACAGTTCCTGCTGAGGGAAGTTGCAAGGCTACCCACCACCACCTCGAACTGAGAGAGCCAACATCTGCACAGGTCTCTGAAGGACAGACTCAGACCTTGACCCTGACAGGAGGCACACAAACCCCAGTGCCACAACTGACCAGGAGCCATCTAATCATGAACCACTGAAGCCATGGACAAACGTCAGTGCAAAAAATTACATAATAATACAAAGGACAACATGGTAACTCCAGAAGAGAGTGGCACTCTTACAAATACAAGACCAGAACTAGCAATGAAGAGGAAACAGAAGGAAGCAACACCAAAAATTCCTTTTTGATGATCATCGAAGCTCTCAAAGAAGATATGAAAAAAAGCCTTAAAGAAATAGAAGAAAATACAAACAAAAAATTGGAAGAGATGAACAAATCTATGAAAGAAACATGCCAGGAACTAAATCTGAAATAAAAGCTGAAATAGAAGCAATAAAAAAGGCAAAAAATGAGGCAAAGATGGAAATAGAAAACCTGAAGAAAAAAGCTGGAACCACAGATACAAGCATAACAAACAGAGTTCAAGAGATGGAAGATAGAATCCCTGAAGTGGAAGACTCAGTAGCTAAAATAGATAAATCAGCCAAAGAAAATAGTAAAACTAAAAAAGCCATAACTCAAAATGTTCAGGAAATCTGGGACACCATGAAAAGACCTAATTTGAGAATAATAGGAACAGAAGAAGAAGAAGAATACGAGCTGAAAGGAACAGATAATGTTTTCAATAAAATCATAGAAGAAAACTTCCCTAACCTGAAGAACGAAATGCCTATAAAGATACAAGAAGCTTACAGAACACCAAATAGGTATGATCCCAAAAAGAAGTCAGCATACCACATTATAATCAAGCCACAAAACATACAGAACAAAGAAAAAATTTTAAGAGCTGCAAAAGAAAAGGGCCAACTCACATATAAAGGCAGACCCATCAGAATAATGCCTGACTATTCAATGGAAACAATGAAAGCAAGAAGGGATTGGTCAGAAGTTATACAGACACTAAAACAGCATGGCTGCCAAACTAGAATACTATACCCTGCAAAATTATCAAATACCATAGATGGAGTAAACAAGGTATTTCAGGAAAAAGTCAGACCAAAAGAATATTTATCTACCATCCCATCACTACAGAAAGTATTAGAGGAAAAACTCCAACCTAAGGACCTCAGATACACCCACAAAATCAAAAACAATCCATAAATCCACAGAAGAATACCATAGAAGAGAAAGGAAATACAAACAAGTTGCCACCAAAAATGGCAGGAAATATGAATCAATGGACACTAATTTCCCTTAATAACAATTGTCTCAACTCTCCTATAAAACGTAACACACTAACATGATGGATACAACAACAGAAGCCATCCTTCTGTTGCCTACAAGAAACACACCTCAACTGCAAAAACAGACACAGGCTTAGAATAAAGGGTTAGGAAAAGATTTTCCAGTCAAATGGTCCTAAGAAACAAGCAGGGGTTGCAATCCTAATATCTAACAAAGTAGACTTTAAACTAAAAGCAATTAAAAGGGACCAAGATGGTCACTACTTATTCATCAAAGGAAAAATTGGTCAGGAGGAGATTTCAATCTTAAATATTTATGCCCCTAATATAGGGGCACCTAATTATGTTAAAGAAACACTGCTAAAGCTCAAATCCCACATCAATTCTTACACCCTAATAGTGGGAGACTTCAATACCCCACAGAGCCTCAACAGAGAAATAAGGAGTCTAAATGAGGTTATGATGCAAATGGATTTCATAGATATCTACAGATCCTTCCACCCAAAGGCAAAGGAATATACATATTTCTCAGCTCCTCATGGAACTTTCTCCAAAATTGATCACATAATTGTTCACAAAACAAATATCAGCAGATACAAAAAAAATGGAAATAATCCCTTGTAACATATCGGACCACCAGGGCCTAAAGTTAGAGTTCAACAACATCAAAACCCAAAGAAAGCCTACCAACTCATAGAAACTAAACATCAATCAGCTGAACCATCTCTGGGTCAAGGAAGAAATTAAGAAAGAAATCAAAGTCTTCCTAGAATTCAATGAAAATGAATCTACAACGTATCCAAACTTGTGGGACACAATGAAAGCAGTCTTAAGAGGAAAATTCATAGCGCTAGACACCTATATGAAAAAACTTGACAAATCCCACACTAGAGACCTAACAGCGCAGCTGAAAGCCTTAGAACAATTAGAAGCGAACTCACCTAGAAGAAGTAGACAGCAGGAAATAATAAAACTTAGAGCTGAAATCAATACAATTGAAACAAAAAAACAATACAAAGACTCAAGGAATCTAAGAGTTGGTTCTTTGAGAAAGTTAACAAGATAGATAAGCCCTTAGCCAAACTAATCAAAAAACAGAGAGAGTGTCCAAATCAACAAAATCAGAAATGAAAAGGGGGACATAACCACAGACCCCCAGGAAATACAGAGAATTATCAGGTCATATTTTGAAAATCTGTATTCCACAAAAATGGAAACCTAGAAGAAATGGACAGCTTTCTGGACAGGTACCATCTACCAAAATTAAATGAAGATCAGATTAATTACCTAAACTGGCCTATAACCCTTAAGGAAATTGAAGCTGTTATTAAAAGCCACCCCAAAAATAAAAGCCCTGGTCCAGATGGTTTTGGTGCCGAATTCTACCAGACATTCAAAGAAGAATTACTACCATTACTCCTCAAACTATTTCACACAGTTGAAACTGAAGGAATATTGCCAAATTTTTTTTTATGAGGCCACAATCACCCTAATACCAAAGCCACTCAAAGACACAACAAAAAAGGAGAATTGCAGACCAATTTCCCACATGAATATTGATGTGAAAATTCGCAACAAAATTATGCCAAACCGTATACAACAATGTATAAAAGATATCATCCACCATGACCAAGTAGGTTTCATCCCAGAAATGCAGGGCTGGTTCAACATACAAAAAACTGTAAATGTTATCCATCATATAAACAAATTAAAGGAACAAAACCACATGATCATATCCTTAGATGTAGAAAAAGCCTTTGACAAAATCCAACACTCCTTTATGATAAAAGCCCTGGAGAGATCAGGAATACAGGGAGAATACCTATATATAATTAAGGCGATTTACAAGAAGCCGACAGCCAGTATCAAACTTAATGGAGAAAAACTCAAACCAATCCCACTAAAGTCAGGAACTAGACAAAAATGTCCTCTCTCCACTTATCTATTCAATATAGTTCTTGAAGTTTTAGCTAAAGCAATAAGGGAACGAAAAGAGATTAAGGGCCTACAAATTGGAAAAGAAGAAGTGAAGCTATCTCTATTTGCAGATGATATGATTGTATACATAAGTGACCCACAAAATTCTTCCAAGGAACTGCTACAGCTGATAAACACCTTCAGCAATGTAGCAGGATACAAGATAAACTCAAAGAAATCAGCAGCCCTTCTATACACTAAAGATAGAAGAGCTGAAAAAGAAATAAGGGGAACAGTACCCTTCATATTAGCTGCAAATAGTATTAAATACCTTGCAGTAACTATAACCAAAGAAGTAACAAACCTATTTGACAAAAATTTTAAATCACTGAAGAAAGAAATTGAAGAGGATATAAGAAAATGGAAAGCTCTCCCATGTTCCTTGATTGGTAGAATCAGCATAGTAAAAATGGCAATTCTACCAAAGGCACTCTACAGATTCAATGCACTGCCTATCAAAATCCCAACACAATATTTTGTGGACCTTGAAAGAAAAATACTCAATTTCATTTGGAATAACAGGAAAGCCAGGATTGCCAAAACAATTTTACTCAACAAAAGAACCTGAGGAGGTATCACTATCCCTGACTTCAAGCTATACTATAGAGCTACTGTAAAAAAAACATGGAACTGGCATAAAAACAGACTTGTAGACCAATGGAATAAAATTGAGGATGCAGACATTAACCCAAAAACCTTTGAACACCTGATCTTTGACAAAGAGGCCCAAAACATTCAATGGAAAAAAGATAGTATATTTAACAAATGGTGTTGGCATTAGCTGGATGGAAGTGTGTAGAAAAATCCAAATAGATCCCAACCTGTCACCCTGCACAAAACTCAAATCCAAGTGGAACAAAGACCTCATCATAAACCCAGCCACTTTAAACTTAATTGAAAAGAAAGTGGGAAATATACTTCTATTAACTGATAGTGGTGACCTCTTCCAAATATAACACCAGTGGTATAGACACTGAAACCAACAATCAATAAGTGGGATTTCCTAAAGCTAAGAAGTTTCTGTAAAGCCAAGGACACTGTGAATAACAAAATGACAGACTACAGAATGGGAAAAGATTTTCACCAACCCTACAAGTGATAGAGGACTGATCTCTAAGATATATAAAGAACTCAAGAATCTACATCACAAAACCTTGAATAACCCACTTAAAAGATGGGGTTCAGATCTAAAAAGGGAATTCTCAGCACAAGAATTACGAATGGCTGAAAGGCACCTGAAAAAGTGCTCATCATCTTTAGCCATCAGAGAAATGCAAATCAAAACAATTTTGAGATACCACCTAACACCTGTTAGATTGGCTAAGATAAAAGGCACAGATGACAGCCTATGTTGGAGAGGATGCAGAGCAAGGGCAACACTCCTCCGTTGTTGGTGGGAGTGTAAGCTTGTTCAGCCACTTTGGAATGCAATATGGAGGTTTCTCAGAAAATTGATTATCAATCTCCCCAAGGACCCAGCAATACCACTTCTGGGTGTATACCCTAAAGAGGCACATTCACATAACAAAGGTATTAGCTCAACTATGTTCATAGCAGCATCATTTGTAATAGCAAGAACCTGGAAACAACCTAGATGTCCCTCAACTGAAGAATGAATTAACAAACTGTGGTACATCTACACAATGGAATACTACTCAGCAGTAAGAAAAAACGATATCCTAAAATTCGCAGGCAAATGTATGGATTTGGAGATTATCCTCCTGAGCGAGGTATCACAATCTTAGAGAGATAAGCAGGGGATGTACTCACTCACTAGTGGTCTCTAAACAAACAAACAAGAAAAAAAAGCCAAACATGCCCAAGCAGCAAACCACAACCACTGAACAGCTTGGGATCAGAAACACCCTGGACTGACCCTTTGAACCCCACTCCAACTATAGGAATACCAGACTTATTCTTGAGGGAGGGGGGACAAAACTGGATTTGGCCAGGGGTGGAGACTGATCCAAGCATTATTGGGTCAGTGGGACCATAGGACTGTCTGCTTCCTGCCCAGGGAAGGGATGGGGAGTTGCAGAGAAGAAAAATGTCAAGATGTGTTGGGAGGGGAAAGGACCTGGAATAAGGATATACAGGGAGGGGAAAAAAATTTCAGAGGGAAAGCTGAACACATAGTAAATATATTTGTAGCAATCTTATTTGCATTACCACCCTTGATATGCCATGCTTATGATTCTTATCCTCTTCATAGTTATTGTTAACTTTTCCTCATTTTAAATTCATGTTACTGTTTTTTTTGTTAAATACAAAATAAAGAAGAGAAAAAGATTTCCAAAAAAAAGAAAAAATAACACATTTTATCATCTCATTAGATGCTGAAAAAGCCTTTGACAAAATCTAACAATTCATCGTAATAAAAGTCCTGGATAGATCAGGAATACAAGGGTAATACCTATAAATAATATAGATAGTTACAGCCACCCTTAACCAAAATGGAAAGAAAATGAAAGCAATCCCACTAAAATATGAAACAAGACAAGACTGTCCTCTCTCTCCATATCTACTCAATATAGTTTCTTAAAGTTTTAACTAGAGCAATATATGGCAAAAAAGATCAAAGACATACTATTTGGAAAGAAAAATTCAAACTATCATTATTTGCAGATGATATGATTGTATATATAAGTGACCCTCAAAGTTCTACTATGAAGCTCCTACAACTGATAAACACATATAGTAAGGTAGCAAATCAAACCAAAAAGCACAAATGATAAAAGAGCTGAAAATGAAATCAGAGAAACACTTCCCTTTACAATAGCTGCGAATAACATCAAATATCTTGGGGTAACTCTCACCAAAGAAGTAAAAGACATGTATGACATGAGTTTTAAGTCATTGAAAAAAGAAATAAAAAATAACAGAAAATGGAAAGATCTTCTGTTGCACGCAACCTCGTCCCGCAAGGAAGACGCGTCACCCAGGCTCTTCTTTTAGCAGTTTTATTCAGGAACCTTGAATTCTGGTTTCTGACTTACTTACTTACGACAGGGACTGACTGACTTCCTACATCTTATCTCTCATTCTGCTTCCAGGGGGAAAACCTGCCTGCAACCTAAACAGCCTCTGGGCAGCTAATCCCAGTATGTCACGTAGGCGATACCAATAGGTCCAGGTACACGGAAGCAAGCCAGATCCTCAGCCTAGCCATATAATGTATTGTTTGTCACTGAGAGCACTCACCATGTGGAAGGTGGAGGGCAGAAGCCAGCATCATCTTTAAGGCGTGGCTACACGCAGCTCTCCACAGTTCACCCTTATTTATATTATATTTATATTATAGCAACAGGCAAGAGTAGAGGCCTGATCTCTGTAGAGTGGACCAGGGACATTGCACTGATCCTCACTCAGGTGTCATCCACCCGATGAGTACCAGACCCATCCGATACCCTTTTTCATAGAGGTGGGATGCAAGGTATCAACTCACATGCAATCAGGTGTGCTCTTCTTGGGGCCCAAGTCTCATCAGGTCCCAAGTGCAGTGTTCAAGCCTCGCATCCTGTGCCTAGAAAAATTAATCCTTTAAGGTAGCTAACCAAGGCATAAGGGGACTGTCCTTCTTTAATAGCTGTAAAGGCTTGAATAATCATTGCTGCATTGTGAAACTGGGAAACCTAAATTTGGCAGATACACCACAGGCACATTAAAGAGACCAACACCAGAAGGTGTGTCAAGGCTCCTAAACCCTCCCACTCCTTAAGATGGTTCATGGCTTCAAAGCTGCCAGTACAGCGTCCACCCGGGTTGAGGGTCGAGTTCACTGTGACGATAGCCACCCTCAGCTTCACCATCAGGTTGTTGAATTCTTCTGTCCAATTACCTAAAAGACAACTAGACAATTGCTTAGACAAGTTTGCAACACGGGTAAAATTGCTATATTGTATACTAGTCACAAACAGCTCAGCATATTTCCACTGACAGCCAAGTTGGACAAACTGCCAGAGGGTGTCAATTTGTTCTTGAACCAGGCCAATCCTCTGGTTGACCACCATCAAGCCTCCTTTTAGCTGAATATTAATGCCCTTCTGCACATCCAGGGCTTGTGCCACACTGGCAGAAAGATTATTCAAGGTCTGAGCAGTATGCACAATATGACTAATGGCAACGGCCACAGTAGTACACTGGCCTCCCAGGCCTGGAGATTTAAAGACACACTGACTAGACCTACAAGACTGCTGGGTCATTCATGCAGGGAGAATGCCTAATGCTGCTTACTGAGCACCTCAGGCTCAAACATATACCCAAGGCAAAGTACACAGGAGGAAATTCCCCAGGTAGCTGGAATATAAACAACTTAGGCTTTACCTGCTCTCACTTAGGATGGCTGTCAATCACTGGGTGTCATGCAGTGCCTGTTCAAAGCCTCCACCTGAGCTACAGTGAATGAGGCCGTGATCCTGTAAGTCCTTACTGACTCAGCCAGAGATTTTATCACTTTGAAATCTAAGGGCTCCTCTTATCGATTTCCTTGTGGATCTTGAAACACTGGGTAAGCTAAGCGTAACTCTATTCTGACTGCCTTCCATGCCCCCGGGCTGACAGCATGCCCGAAACTGCCATTCCCACCTTCCACATAGGGATGGGGAACCGAAGGCGTGGTTTGACATGCTGGGAATCTGCAGCATTCTTTTCTATCTAGATCTCCCTTTTCCTTCCTTTTTTTTCTTTTTTTATGGTGGAGGGAGCCTGCAAATCTCTCCCTCTGCTAGCAAGTGGAGTGGACTCAGAAAAACCTTAAGGCGGCCTGGCCACCCTCCACTGCCTCACTACAGCAGTAAACCCCAAGACAGTCTCCTATCAGCTTCAGGTGGCCTCGGCAAATAGAACCACACCTAATCCACAGGTTTTGACAAAAGCAGAAACTCCTTTCCCAAATAACATATTCTTATAAACTGATTTCAAAGTCAGGATATCTTTAAAGTATATGCATTTGTTTAACTTAGCAGCGTTAGCAATCAATTGTCTCTGTGCAGTTAGCTCACCAAAAGTCAAGAAATTGAAAGTAAATGCAATAACCCTTATCTAGACTCTCTGTTTATCTGCCATCTTTATGTGGCTTTTATCCTTTATTCCCTTCCCCATTTAGGGGTTTTGAGAGTCTAAATCTGTGTTATTGAGAATCATTAATCTTTTCAACTCAAAGAGCTTTTAAAAGGTTGGTGTCATTTTAATTGCTGACTCCGCCCCTCTTGGCTGCTTTTCAATATGGTGAAGGAACCCATGCCTGGGCTCAGGAAATGCAATGAAGCAGCTCCTTAAGAGCCAAAAAATTGGGTGGGAAGAGGAAGGGCCCATGGTAAAAATTGTGCTTTTTGCAATAAATCTATTTTTACTTTTACTTTGAATTTGCTCATCAGCGAATCTTAGCCTGCTCTCTCTTTATCTACCAAGTAGAGCAAATTATTCCCTGCTCTTATTGAGGACTTACTACCCACTCTTATCGCAGATCCCCAATTTACATGAGGACTTGCCGGTGCACCCCCTGACTGCAGAAACTTCTGAGCCTTTGTTGAGAGTAGAAATCCCCATACACAGCCATCATTTGTCACATTCAACCTCGTCCCACAAGGAAGACGCGACACCCAGGCTCTTCTTTTAGCAGTTTTATTCAGGAACCTTGAATTCTGGTTTCTGACTTACTTACATACGACAGGGACTGACTGACTTCCTACATCTTATCTCTCATTCTGCTTCCAGGGGGAAAACCTGCCTGCAGCCTAAACAGCCTCTGGGCAGCCAACCCCAGTATGACAGGTAGGCAATACCAATAGGTCCAGGTACACGGAAGCAAGCCAGATCCTCAGCCTAGCCATATAAGGTATTGTTTGTCACTGAGAGCACTCACCATGTGGAAGGTGGAGGGTGGAAGCCAGAGTCATCTTTAAGGCATGGCTACAGGCAGCTCTCCACAATCTTCCCCTCTCTTGATTATTAGCATCAACATAGTAAAGATGACAATCTTACTAAAGGAAATCTACAGATTCTATGCAATTTCCATAAAAATCATAACATAATTTTTACAGGCCTCACAAAGAACAATATTCAAATTTATATTGAAAATAAAAATTAAAAAAAAAAAACAAGATTGCTTTGGCAATCCTGTTTAACAATAGAACTTCAGGAGGCATCACCATCCCTGACTTCAAGCTATATTATAAAATTATAGTAACAAAAGAAGTGTGGTACAGGCATAACAACAGAGGTGTAGATCAATGTATTCAAATTAAAGACCACAACATTATCCACACTCCTATGAATATCTGATCATCAGTGGAAAATATACTAGGAAAAAAAGATAGCATCTTTAACAAATGATGCTGACATAACTGGATGGTGGCATGTAAAAAATGCAAATAGATTTGTATCTATCACTCTGCACAAAACTCAAGTCTAAATAGGTCAAAGACCTCAACATAAACCCAATTAAAATAACGAGTACATGAAACAAGGGAGTGTAGTGTGGAGGGGCATAGAGGAAAAAGAATATAAGGCAGATTTGATCAAAATACAAAATTTCCATGTATAAATATTAAATATGTTAAAAATAAAAATAGGTAAAATAAAACATTAACAACCAAAAAAAACAAAAAACAAAACAAAAAGAAAAGAAAGTGGGAAATAGCCTTGAATAGCTGATCTACTCACATTCAATTCCAATATAATCAAGTAACATTTATTAGGGAAAAAGAAATTTATGAGTACAACAAGTGATTCAAGGAGAAAAGGGGATAGAGATGCCCCAGGGGATGGAGCAGAGTGCTTCTCCATGGAGCACACCACAACCAAGACAGTGAGCAACTTCAGGGCAAGAGTCTCCGATGATGCTGGCCACACCCCATCAGATTCCAGTTTCTTAATATCGCAAGTGCTTTTCTGGGTAAATTCTGACTCCCCAATACACCCTTGAATGCATTGGCATAGGTGACCACTTTCTAAATATGACATCAGTCACAAATACACTAAGAATAACACTTAATAAATGGTACCTTCTGAAACTGAGAAGCTTTTGTAAGGCAAAAGACACTGTCAATAAGTCATAATGACAGCCTAAATAATGAGCAAACCAACCCTACATCTGACACATTAATGTCTAAAATATATAGAGAACTTAAGAAACTAGATCTGAAACCCAATAATCAAATTAAAAATTGGGGTTCAGAGCTACTAAATAGAGAATTCTCAACAAAAAGAATTTCAAATGGAAAAGATATGTTAAAAAAATGGTCAAAGTCCTTAGCCATCAGGCACATGCAAATCAAAACAACTTTGAGATACCATCTTACACCTGTCAAAATGGCTAAAATAAAAAAAAAAATAGAAATGACTGCCTATGCTAGAGTGAATGTGGAGCAAAGAGAAAACAACACCAATGCTGATGGAAAAGTAAATTTGTACAGCCACTATAAAAATCAATACGGTGGTTTCTCAGAAAAATGAGAATCAATCAACACAATGATCCAGCAACACCAAATCAATCTACCCAATAATCCGCCAATACCACTTTTGTGCATATACTCAAAGGAAAAACATTCTTAACCCAAGGGCATTAGCTCAACTATGTTTACAGCAGCATTATTTTTAATAGTCAAAACCTGGAAATAACCTAAATGCCCCTTACTGGAAGAATGTATTAAAATATTATACAGTGGAATACTACTCAGCAGAAAAAAAAATCCTAAAATGTGCAGGCAAATGGATGGATTTGATGAGTATCATCCTTAGTGAAAACATTCATGCAGCAACTGATAAAGGCAAAAGCATAGATTCACACCTAAGCAACATGGCAAGTTCCTCATCTAGCTAAAGAGAGAGAGGAGAGTATATATAAAAAAAGGGATCCTGATCATGAGGAGGAGAACAACAGAGCTAGAAGACACAAGCTATTGGGAGCTCACTTACTATGATATAACCATTGAGGGACCTTCATGGAAAGGAACCAAAGCCTCTGAATACATATGACTATCAAATGGCATGGGCAGTTTGTGGAGCCTCTTACAGCAGGGCCAGAGTTTATTCCTGGTGCATGCAATGTCTTCCAGATGCTCTTTTTCTACAAAGGAAAACCTTACTTGGCCTTTATATTGCAGGGAGGGACTTGGACCTACCTCAGCTAGACATGCCAGACCTAACTGATGTAATACCCTGTCTTTCTTAGAAAATGGAGGGAGAGATGGAGGAAGACTGAGAGAAGATGAGGAGAAGGGGGAGGAGGTAGAACAGTGAAGGGTATGAAAAACTTTTTAAATAAAAAAAAAATTACACAGGAAAACTGCAAAAAAATTGTCCACTACCAAACCAAGAAATCTATAAGATATGATAAATTCATTGATACATACAAACTATCAAAATTGAGGACAGATAAGCAATTTAAACACATCTAAAATTCGTAGTAAAATAGAAAACATAAATAAGATCTCCCAATTGTAAAATAAATAAATAAATCCCAAAAGCCAGATGGATTTGGTAAAGAATTTTTCAAAGAATTAGTGACAATAGTCCTCAAATTATTCCACAAAATAAAATTGAAAAGACACTGCCCAGGTTTCTTTTTTTATGGAGATCAAAATTATTAAGATATTCAAATACATAAAAACTCAAACAAAATGAGTATAACAGAATTTTTATTCTAAACATAAATATAAAATTAATTTTATTTTATTTTTATAGAATAAAATCAAATTTTGTATCCATGTATCCCATTGTTCAAAATTCCTTCCACCTCTGTATTCTTGCTGGTCAGTCTGTCCACTCCCCATCCCCCCATTCCATCCCCAGAAAGGGAAGATGTCCAAAGGTGAATTAGTTCATTATTCACTCCATGGAAGTCCAATTTCCTTATCCTAATCTGAAGACTGAGTCAGGTGTTCCATAGGAGGGAATGGACTCCAAGGTGCCAGTCCAAGGTTCTTCAGATCCCAAGATTTTCAGTGGTTGTGGTTTGCAGGTTAAGTGTTCTTCACTTTTTGTTTAAAGTCCACTAATTAGTGAGCACATTTCCTGCTTATCTTTCTGGGTATGTGATACCTCATTCAGGAGGATATTCTCCAAATCCATGCATTTGCCTGCAAAATTTAGGATATCATGTCTTCTTACTACTGAGTAGTACTGCATTGTGTAGATTTACCACAGTTTGTTATTCCATTCCTCAGTTGAGGGGCGTCTAGGTTGTTTCCAGGTTCTTGCTATTATGAATAATGCTGTTATGAACATACTTGGACAAATGTTTCTGGAGTGTGAATGTAAAATACTTAGAAGCCAAATTTAGAACACAACTGCATGAGATCATTTTTCATTATCAAGCATACTTTATATCAGATATACAGGAATTGTTCACCATATGAAGATTTGTAACTGTAAGCCACCTCATGATTATCTTATAAGATGCAGAAAACTCCTTTAACACAATTCAATACTCTTCATGATAAATGCTCTGGGGAGAATAAGTATAAAAGTTATAAACATCAGCATAATAAATTAGAAATACACCAAACCCATTTTTCACAGTAACATAAATTAAGAAAAACCCAAAGAATGTCTACTAAAGTCAGGAACTAACAACAGATATCTACTGTCCATATATCTGTTCAATATAGTACTAGAAGTCTTCCTAGAATAATAGGACAACTGAAGAAATTGAAGATGATATAATGGAAAATGAAAAAAGAATCTAAGTATCTTTAAATGCAGGTGAAATGATTATATGTATAAATGATAATTAACTCTCTACTGGAAAACATCTAAGGCTGATAAAACCTTTCAGAAAAGCAGCATTCTATAACATTATCACAAATAATTATTAGTTTTACTGCATTCATATGACAAAGATACTGAGACAAATAAAAGGGAAGAAAACTTTTTCTAAAAATGTATATATATATACATTTTTTCTTTTTTATTATGAATGAAGTCTCACTTTTTATTCTTGTATCCCCTTGTATAAATGCCCTTCTCCCTCTCACCTCTCCCAGTCACTCTCTCTTCTCCCCATCACTTTATCTCCTCCTTAGCAAGGGCAGGATGTTTCAAGGTCCCAAGGGGGCTTAGTTCAGCATCCACTCCAGGGAGATTGAGTTTCCTCGCCCCAACATCAAGACTGAGTCAGTTGTTTCTCTGGAGGGAATGGGCTCCAAGGTACTGATCCAAAGTGCATCAGATTCCAACCTGGGAACAAAACTTTTTGTAATAGCCTCAAAAGAGTAAACTATCTTGAGTAATTATAACTAACTAACAAAAGACTTCTATAATAAAAACTTGAAGACTCTGGAAAGAGTAATTGAAAAATGTAGAGATGGAATAATCTCCCATGCTCATGGAGCAGTGGTATGAAGATGATGAAAATGACTATCCTATAGCATTTTAAAAGCTATCTATAAATTTATAAGGTTATTATTGTTAAAATTTCAACATATATCTTAATATAAATTGTAAGAATTTTTCAAAATCCTTGGGAGAACCAGCCACAACAAGGTTTCTTCCCAGGGTTCAAGAGGTACACAAATGCTAGTAAAGTAATAACTATAGTTTTAAAGTTATACTCACAATATTCTATTTATTTATTTCATCTTTATTGGCACAACCCTTATTGGCATGACAACTATAACAGTGAAGGCATAGGCTTTTATGCTTATGCAAGCAGTTATTCATTGGCAAATCAATGTAGGGCTTAAATTCTTCAGAATTTTAGAGAAGGGTGACAAGATTTATGAACAGACAGTAACTCTCAGCTTTGTTTTATGACACAAGGTGGGAATTGCTAGTCAAGCTTTCTTTGTTATAGGTCATCTAAAGATTAGATCAACAAAGAAATGTAAAGAGAGAAAATCATGTGCTCTACATATGATCCTAAATGTGATTAGGCATAAGGTTAAATGTTTATTGATCATCAAAAATAAACATAAACAAAATAAATTTCTCTACTTTTTCTATAAGGTGTTTATGCAGCCAATTTTCTTACAGGCTGGGCAAATGTTTTTGGTTGCTAAGGGACCTGAGTAAACAATAGAGGAAAGCCTATAGTTTTTATTCTACTATAGCACATTCCCTAGGAGAAAATCTTCTACTATTATGGCTTACTTTGTACAAGAAATGTGACCTGTGACCGTTGTCTACTAGCTGCTGTGGCCTTCTGGTGCAATGATTTAGAATAAACATTTGTTTTAACACCTGCAACTAGGAATTGGCTAATTATTTTTTTTCTCATATCACAAACAATAAATTCTTAACTTAGAATCTTGTGTTAATAAAGCCATGTTTGGACTAAGATTAGAGGTGTTAGCTCCAGATATTGTTTTTGTTTTTGTTTTTGCTTTTGTTTTTCCGTAGGGGTGGTAAATTTATGATATACTACTGTGTCATCTCTTTGTAAATGTTTTTAGATATCTGAGAAACGTTTCAATTAAAATACTTGGTCCAAGTGCTGACTCTGTCCAGATGTTTACTAGTAAAGATTGAGCCTACTCTGGGAAAAGAAACAAAGGCCTGATTTGTAAGTAAAGAGATCTTGTCTGTGTGACTATTTTTACATACATCTAAAAAAAAAATTATCCTTATGCCCCTAGATATATGGGGGAAAATATATTCAATAAATGATCAAGCACATGACTAAAGTTTTCATAAAAATGAATTTTAAAGAAATAACAAAATTACAAGCCTATAATCATGCACACAAAATAAACCCTGTGCAAGAAACAGCTAACACATTTGAAGGTAATTAATGCCAAAATTCCTTGAGTTTTGGATTTATCTCCTCCAGAGCCCCTCGCTCTGATATCTGATGGGTCAGCATTTTCGGTGCCAACTAAATTCGTACTTAATATTTCTGTGGTTCCCAGCATAAAATTTTTATCTTTACACTGAACCCCCTCAAAACAAAAAAAAATAAACAAAACACAGAAATAGCTAAAACAATCCTATATAAAAAAAATGTTGAATGGAACACCATTTCCAATTTCAAGTTATAATACAAAGATATAGTAATAAAAATAACCTAGTAATTAGCACAAAAACATACATGTTGATTAATGAAAAGATTGTAGAAGCAAAAATAACTCTATACAACTATTGTTTGGTAAAGAAACTAGAGAGAAGCAATATATTTAAAAGAAAAAAAAGCATCTTCAACAAATGGATCTAGTCAAAAGAATACCTGAAGTTCCACAGATGCACAAAGAACTATATTCATCAACTTTACAAATATCAACTCCAGTTGTATCAAGGGCAACAGCATAAGGCATGATGCCCTGACTCTATTAGAAGAGAAGGAAGAAAATAGACTCAAACTCATTGGCACAGGAAAACAATATTTTAACAGACTACTCACAACCCAGGCACTAAAACAATACATGAAACAGTAAAACTCTGTAGCAAAGAATACTATCTTTTAGGCAAAGCAGCTGGCTCCAGAATTAATAATTTTTATGAACTGCACATACAATAGAGGGCTGATATCTAACATATTAAAAGAACTAATACAAGTAAACATAAAGAAAACAAAGAAGTGAATTAAAAATAGATATAAAGCCAAGTAGTATTGGCACACACCTTTAATCATAGCACTGGGAAGGCAGAGATAAGTGGATTTTTTCAAATTTAAGGCCAGATTGGCCTACAGAACAAGATCCAGCCCAGTCACTGATATAGGGAGAATCTCTGTCTGAATAAAAGAAAAAAAAATAGCCATGGGGGAAGCAGTGGGTATTGCTAAATAGATTTCAAAAGATAAAACACAAATAGCTAAGAAAATGTTTTAAAAACATTTACAAATTCTAGTCATCAAGGAATTGCAACCCAAAGCTGCTTTGAGATTTAATTTTATTTACTTATTTATTTTTACAGAATAAAGTCTTTTCAATTCATGTATTCCCTTTTTCCAACTCCCTTCCCTCTCCCAACTCCTCCAAGTCAGCATTCAGCCTCCCTCATCCCCATTACCTCATCCCCTCCCCAGAAAGGACAAGAGGTCACAAGCTTAGCATCCACTTCAGGGAAGTCCTATTTCATCATCCGAAATATCACGACTGCATTATGTGTTTCTCTGGAAGGAATGGGTTCCAAGGTGCCAGTCCATGTACAGAAATGCAATCTGAATGCTCCCCTTGATGCTCTACATACTGCCCATCTCAGGGGACAGTTGCCTATCTTTGGAGGGCCTAGTTTCTTTTCCTGATGGTTCCCAGGTGGCTGAATGTTCTTAATTCATTGAGCTCCGCAGAGCTCCAGCCATCCATCACTGTAGGAATTTTCCTCATAGTCCCTATCCCTTTGCTCATAAAAAGTCTCCTCCCCTGCTATCAGCTGGACCAGGGGCTCAGCCCAGTGCTCAGGCATGTATCCCTGCCTCTACCTCTATTTACTGTTGGATTTAAGTTCTGTGATGGCACTTTTATGGAAACAAATCACAAGAGAAGGAGATGATTGAGTGAGAGTAACTACAAGGAGGGAGGAATAAAGAGATGGGGATCTTTTTTTAAATTTATTTGGTAATTTTAAATTATGCACCCATCAAACTCAGTGATCAGTCCTCTCAGAATCATACCCACTCTTATGGTCTCCTCATTTACAAAAATGCCCATTAATGCTGCTCATTTACTTACTGGAGCATAATTAAACTCCCTGTAGCCAGACCCTTAAAGACAACAGGTATTTCCTCACACACACACCAGCAAGAGGCCATCAATGCAGAAGTGAGGCATTGTGCCATATAACTATGTTCTAGCCATGAGCTCTTGTATACAATGACCTGTTATATATATTTTTAAAGTCCACTAATGAGCGAGTACATCTCCTGCTTCTCTTTCTGGAATATTGATTCTTTGCTCAGGAGGATATTCTCCAAATCCATCCACTTACCTGCAAATTTTAGAATATCATTTTTCTTACTGCTGAGTAGATCATTTTTTTCTTTTTTTCTTCATTTTATTATGAATAAAGTCTCATTTTTTATCCATGTATCCCCTTGTTCAAACTCTCTTCCCCCTCGTGCCCCTCCCAGTCACTCTCTCTTCTCCCCATCTCAATAGAGAAAGCCAATGTGGCATTGGAAAAAACTGGGCGCTAGAGAAACCTCCAAGAACTTCTTTGAGATTTTATCTTATAACACTTAGAATGGCCAAGATCAATAAAACAAATAACAGATCATGCTGGTGAAGATATGGGTTAAGATAAATGCTTACTCATTGCTGGTGCAAGTGAAAATTTGTACAGAAACTACGGAAATCTTTGTAGCAGTTACTCAGGAATGTGGAAATTGACCTCTCTCCAGATCTATTGTCCTTGGGCAGAAATACCTGAAGATTATATGTCCTACTACAGAGGTCAGAGACAATTTTTCTTCTATGTTTATTGAAGTTCTATTTATAACAACCAAAATATGATTATGATAGTAACATACCCTACCAAGACTTAAAAACTATTATTCATGTATAAATTAATACATACTTTATTTGATATTTTGGGACTGCATTATTTCATTCAGCATGCCTTTTTCTACCTTTATTCATTTACCTCCGAATTTTGTGATTTTATTTTTAACACTTGAGTAAGAGTCTATTGTGAAAATGTATATTTTTATCACACATTCAATTCTTAAGAGGAAGTTAAGAATTCTTTATGCAGTCTCCCATTAGTACTGTTTCTAAACTTTTCCAGGATTGTCCTGAACATATTCTCTCCTTTACTTTTTGAAAAATATCCGTATCAAATTAAAGTTCTCCATTTGAGGTTGTGACACCATAAAGTACTCAGAGTTCTTTTTATGAGGCTATGTTTTATTATTATGTATAATGTCTCATGTTTTATCTATGTATTCTCTTCTTGAAACTCCCTTTCCCCTCCCACCCCTCCCAATCACTGTCTCTTCTCTGCAGCTCCTTATATTCTCCCCAGCAAGGCAAGGAGGTCCCAAGGTCCCAAGGTGGCTTAGTTCAGCATCCACTCCTGGCAGATCCGCTTTCCTCATCCCAACATCAACAGTGGGTCAGGTGTTCCTCTGGAGAGAATGGGCTCCAAGTTGCCTGTCCAAGGTGCTTCAACTGTTCTTGTACCTATGAAGGAAACAAAGTATATTCACAAATGTCAACAAGATTCAGTGGGCTAGAAAAGTTAGTTCCAGTTCAGAAAACAAGCCGCTTTCTACTGTATACTCAGGCAATTATGTGAGAAATACAGCAACAGAGTTAAATTACCTGAAGTTACTTCTTACACAGAAACTTTTATTGATGATCAAAATATGAAGTAAAAGATGGTAAAAGAATAAAATGTCAGGACCTCTCATTTTTAGAAAAAAATAGTTCATGTAGAACAATGGGCTTCCCTTTTACCAAGAAACAATAAAATGCCAGAAACAGGCATATAGCCTAATTCTGTAAAGATATAAAATATAACCATTGTATTATGCCAGAATTTGAATAAGTGCACCAGCTTTGTTCTGAGAATTTTTCTTGGGAAATCTGACCATTAAGAATTAATAATACACTACTTGGGGCATGACAATATGCCCAGGATGTCCAAAAAATTGTATTTTGGTCTAATGTCCTTGTAGCCATCAAAGTTACCAATCTCTAGATTCTCAAAATTTGGGTTATGGGTTAATAAGTAAAAATAATAACTCTGTTCATCAATGATATCAAAACTTGAGGGAAAATTATTGGAAATAATAACTCTATTCTGTTATAGTTTGTCAATCATGACTACAAGTTGAGGACAAAGAAGTGAAACACATGTCCAAAACAAAATATAATATAATCTATGTTTTGGAACAACATGAATGTATCTCTGTTTACTAAATTCTGTATAAATAAAGAAGTGCTCTGACTAGGTTTTAGTCAGTCATATACTTGGTTCATGCCCATCCTCAGTCAATTTCATTACAACCTTTACAGGGATTAGTCTACTGCCAGATATGAATGGATGTTTCCCTTATCATTCCCCTCTTCCCCTCTCCTCTAGTCTCTTCTCTTCTTTTTCCTTTCCTTGCCTTCCCTTCCCATGTTTCCTTAAGGCTGACTAAGATTCCATTGTGTAAATGTACCACAATTTTTTAATCCATTTCTCAGGTGAGGGACATCTAGGTTGTTTATTATACTAATAATTTATAAATTATCAGAACTGTTCAGTAGAATTTATGAATCAACTAAATTATTTTTAACAACGAATATTTGACTTTAAAAATATTATACATAATAACTAATAATTATAGATTATGTGTACTGTGCAAGCCTTTTGATATGTACTCAATAGAGAGTATGTTATATACTTGTCTCATAGATCCCAGTAATAGCCTTCTAACAATATTTGTAAGTAAACAATTAAAAGTAGTTAAATAAATTCTGTAGTATACAAAGCAATTAAACAATTGAGAACAAATAAATTTTAAATAATTATATAAGTAAGTGTAGTAACAATAAAATTTCCATATGTAACAAAATTTACATATATAAACACATATATGTATATAATTTATTCATATATGAGTATATATTATACACACACACATATATTAATTTTTACATAAGGACAGGACTCCACTATAAATAAAACACATTTTAAAGCTACGTAGATTTAATTATGAAATTTTAAATTTGCATAATTCAAAAAGAGAAATATTTTAAACTTTTTGCTGCTTTTTGTAAAATGATAAGTCAATAAGCCAGTGTCCTATTTCTCTTTTCTTATCATTACATTATTCTTTTATTGCACTTAATACTCAAGCTATTGTTTGCAAATCTAAAAATACAAGGAATTTCTTCTGAAATATTTTTACTACATCTCTTACTTTTAATATTGTACCAAGATACACACACAGATCTCTATAATCTTTCTATATATCTCTATCTATTTCTATCTATATCTGTATCTCTATATATACATAGATATAGTAATTTTGAAATTTAGTCCATACATTCATTACAAATTACAAGAAAAATTTCTTGTACTGAAATCATATTGTTGGTAAATTATCATGTTTCAGTATGTATATAATTGAGAAAAATGCATTTTTAAATATTTTTTTACTTAAAATATTTCCCTTTGACTTACTTTTTTCTCCTTAGCAGTTGACACTGAGATGTAGTGTTGGAAGTTATTAACATAATATGTGGATATATGTGTCTGTGTGTGTGCACAAGAAGCTTCTTATGAAATAGAAATATTACAGTTTTTTCACATGAATACTATCTGGAGTCTATATGACAGTGTTTTTCACCCTTTCTAAAACTATAACGCACTTCACAATTTCTAAAGACTTTCTGACCTCCAAACTCTACAACTATTTTTGTTGCTACTTCTTAACTGTAATTTTGCTATTGTTATGGATCATAAGGCAATTGTATGATATAGAGGATGTCTAATATGTGACCCCTATAAAAGGGTCATTTGACACATCACAGGTATTTTCACGCTCAAGTTAAGAACCAATACTACAATAAATGATAACTACTGGCTATATAATATATTTTCATGAACATTGCAAGGATAAGCTTGCCTAAAATATCTGCCTCAGTATATTCTTACTATATGTCAAAATGTATGTCAGCTAAAAAAAAAACTTGACTATAAACATTTATAAAACAAGTGTATGTTTTTCTACATTTCCACAGAGGAGAAGGAACCATGTACAAATAATTATTATTGCAACTGAGCTCTAGAAAGAAGCAGAAGCAAATAGTAAGAAAAATGTGAATGTCAAGAGTAAAAACAAACAGAAAACAATTAGTACTTAAATGGTATATATCATGGATGTGAGTCCCAAGGACTTAAATTATGATGAACATTCAGCATCCCAGTACAACAAAAACATTAATATTTGGCAGATTTCAGGTAAATCAAAAAATATTTTTGCTATGTATCATTTAAACCACAAAAAAGTAAATCATAATCTCAATGTCATTGAGGCTCATAGTTTTTGGAAGTAAAAAAAATGACAAAGAGGGCAAGAAGAAACAAGACAAGTTGAACTCTATGTGCAATACTAACTATGTCTTAATTACTGTTCTATTGCCATGACCAAAACACTTAATTGTGGGTTTCCTTGCAGTTTTAGAACATTAATTCATAATCATCATGGTAAGAATGAAACAGAAATGATTCTGGAGAAGTAGCTGAGAGCTTTAAGTTCTGATCCACCAAAGGAAAAGTGAGAGAAAGGCTGGTGCTGGCTTTTGAAATATTAAATTCCACTGTCAGTGACACTCCTCTTCCAATACTCCTTCTAAACTTTAAAAAACAGTTCTACAAACTGGGAAGTAAACACTCAAACTTAGAAGCCTATGGGCACCATTTTCAACAAGCCACGACTCTCTACTTCTGGCCACCACCAGACTGCAGCCATATCGTAATGCAAAAGGCATTTAGTCTGACTGCAAAAGAGTTTCACAGTCTTAGAAATGTTTGAAATTCCAAAGTTTTTTTTTTTTTTTTAATTTAAATCTGAGTCTTTACTGAGTATTGCCTAAGCTTATTCTGAGCACATTCAATTATTTGCATGTGGTAATTATGAGTGTCTGTGTTTCATTTTAGAAAACATCAAGCAAATAGTTAACTGGTAAGACACTCAAGCAGTTTGCAAGAAACAGAAAATAACTTGTGAGACATTATGCCTCATGACAGCTTAGATAATTTTTAATTTCTTGCAAGTTCAGGAGGGGGAAAGGAGTTTGAACAAAGGGATACATAAATTAAAAAAAATAAGACTTTATTCTATAAAAATAAAAATAAAAAACGTTAGATAATACAGTACCCTGAAAAAAGAATGTCATTACCGCTATGACAAGAAGAAACAGTTCCTTCAACAATGTCTCCTATGAATCTTTCACTTTGAAATCTATTATGTGATACTATCTAAGCCAAGTCAGGGAAATATTTTAGGTCATTACTGTAGGTCTTAACAAGGTAAATGAACTAGGATAAAAAAGAAAAGATAGACAAAAATATAGTTGATATAATAACCATGAGATAAATATATAAATACCTATTTAGTCTCATAAAATTTCATTTTTACCGATTTCCATTCTCTTGAATATTTTATGTTTAATTTAATTTTTGTAAACTTTATTTTTATACATAATGTATCTTGATGATAACAATTTTTCTTTCTATCCCACTCTCCACAGGCTCTCCTACCACATCTCTTTTTAAACATTTACGTTCATATCCATAAGTTTGTAGGAATCTTTAAACTAAGTTTCAGTAACAAACTTGTTAAGCCATTTTTATATGTTTATTCACAACTCATAATATAACTATTTACTCAGTAAGCCCCTTTTAAAATATATTAGTTATGTTTAAATAAACAAGTATATACCATATTTTAAGCAGTCTAAAGATTTACAAAACTATTTTCGTGAGAAATGTTTTTCAGTATATCTTTTTTTTTACAAATGTTATGTAATGCTTTTAATCTACTAAGGTGATTAATATTATTTTTTAATATTATTTCATTCCACACTCCTAAGAGTGGTTTAAATGTAATGCCCTACATAAAACCTTACTGTGGGATATAGAAGAAAATTAATTTTGCATATTTTGTTTTTTAAAATAAATATATAATTCCAAATCATTTTTAAATTTTAAATTTGCTGAAATGTATGCATTCCAGTCTTAAAAACACTCTATCAGTTATTTACATTGTTTGACAATATAGAGCTATATTTTGACACACATCATGTAGCATGTTTTCTTTTTATTATATTTATTATTTAGATTATTTTTATTATTAAATTATTTAAAATGGTCATCTTTTGTAATATTTATATTTCGTTATATTACGAACCCCATCAAATACAGTTATCAGTCCTCTCAAATTCATACCCACTCTTGTGATCTCCCATTTACAAAAAAGCCCATTCTTGCTGCTCATTTACTTACTGGAACGTAAGTATCAACAAATCATCAAATTATTTTAAGTAGCCTCCTCTCCATTTTTCTTTCTGTGTGTAAGGCCACGTTTAAAAATGTAATTCTGTATCATTTAGATAGCTCAGCAAGTAAAAACAGTTGCCACCATAGGATTTTGATCTCTGCTCTCTGCTTCCCATTTGAGACAGCCAAGAGCTGTCTGTTGTACCAAGAGCTCTCTGTTGTAGAAATGAATCAAATGCTTATATTAGTTTCATACTGTTTGGCCTATGTCTCAAGCACATTACTAGCTAGCTCTTTCATCTTGATTCAAACCATTTCTAGTATTCTATCTGCCACATGGTCCAGCCTATGGCTCACCTGGATTCCTTACATGATTCTTCCTCTGGAGTCAGATGGAGACTGACTAACTCCACCATCCTTCTACCTGTCTCTCCTCTAATTCTCCACCCACTTCTATGGGCCTCCACTAGGCCAACCCAGTTACTTTATTTACAGCATACAGAGAACATTTCCACCACAGCTCTCTACCATTTTAATCAGCTATACCTCACACTCAAAGTAATGGCATCAAGTTGGCTGATACCAAAATGAACCACTCTTTCGGTAAATTGACTTTCTCAAATGTTTACTTCTAATAATAAGTGATTATTACAAATGTGAAGCAGAATTAAAGTCATTTAAACAAACTCATGCTTTAATAAAATATCAAGGAATATTAGAAAGTTTACTCTAGAAAATAGTTATTGCATTTTTTATTATGAATAAAGTCACATTTTCTATCCTTGTATATCCTTATTCAAGGTTCCTTCCCCCTACCACCCTCTCAGGTCACTCTCTCTTCTCTACATGTCCCCATCTCTTCCATAGCATAAGCAGGAGGTCTCAAGGTCTCAATGTCTCATTGTCCGAAAATCCCAATAATGCTCAGTTCAGCCTCCCCTCCTGGCAGATCCAGTTTTCTTTCCCCAACATCATGACTGAGTCAGGTGATCCTCTAGGGGGAGTGGGATCCAAGGAGTCAGTCCATAGTCTTTCAGATCCCAAGCTGTTCAGTGGCTGTGGTTTGCATCTTAGACATGCTTTTCTTTTTTCTTTTTTCTTTAGAGTCCACTAGTGAGTGAGTACATCCCCTGTTTATATTTCCGGGTTTGTGATACCTCACTCAAGAGGATATTCTCTAAATCCATCTATTTTCCTAGAAATTTTAGTATATCATTTTTTCTTACTGCTGAGTAGTACTCCATTGTGTAGATGTACCACAGTTTGTTCATCCATTCTTCAGTTGAGGGGCATCTAGGTTTTTTACAGCTTCTTGCTATTATGAATAATGCTGCTATGAACATAGTTGAGCTAATGCCTTTGGAGTGCGACTGTGCGTCTTTAGGGTATACACCCCGAAGTGATATTGCTGGATCCTTAGAGTGATTGTTTCCAAGTTTTCTGAGAAAGCGCCATATTGTATTCCAGAGTGGCTGAACAAGCTTACACTCCCACCAACAATGGAGGAGTGTTCCCCTTGCTCTGTAACCTCTCCATCATAGGCTGTCATCTGTGTCTTGTATCTTAGCCAATCTGTCAGGTGTCTGGTGGTATCTCAAAGTTGTCTTGATTTGCATTTCTCTGATGGCTAAAGATGAGTAATTTTTGATGTGCCTTTTAGCTATTTTGTAATTCTTCTGCTGAAAAGTCACTTTTTAGTTCTGAACCCCATTTTTTAATTGGGTTATTCAAGGTTTTGAGCTCTAGATTATTGAGTTATTTATATATTTTAGAGATCAATCTTCTATCATTTTTTGAGCACATTATATTTTTTTACTTATTTTCAACAGTCTATTAATTACTATTTTAGTCAATATACAATGTTAATAATTTCTTATTAATGGTTTTACTCACAAACAAGTAAAATAGAAAAATGACAAATGTAATTTGAGTTAAATGTATTTCAATTTGAAATTGTATATAGTCTCTTTAAAACAGATTTCCTTATATTACGAAGTTTCTGGCTGCCCTAGCCGCAAGTTCCAGACCAGCAGTACCAAAATTATCACACAGAGTCTTATGTTACTTACATTCTATTTTGTCTATGGCTCAGGTTTATTACTTGCTAACTCATATACTTTAAGTTACCCCATATTTAGCTACATGGCTTGGCACCTTTTTTCTCAGTGCAGCATTCTTATCCCACTTCTTCTGTGTATTGCTGTTATTTCCTTGTGTCTGCCACTCTGTTCTTCTGCTTTCCAGAATTCTTCTACTCTTCAAGCCCTGCCTCTACTTTTTATCTAGCTAAATGGCTGATCAGCATTTTCTTAAAGACATAGGAGATCAAGTATTTACAGTGTACTGGAGCATAGTTCCATAGCATACCTTACTATAAGAATAATGATATATTTACAAAATTACCATTTCTGGTTAAAAGCCTAAATTTTTTAATAAAATGTAATTGATATATAATTCAAAACAAAAAATGTAATTTAACTAATGGTGATAGATTAAGAACTACAAAAAAATAGAGACAAAGAAAATGTCTCAAGAAAGAGGTATGGAAAATACAAAAAGCCAATATTATCTAGTAACATTATATTTTGATATTTAGCCACATTGAAAGTTTGGGAATCCACAAGATTGTTTGGCATTAAGTGTTAGATAACAAGAACCTGAGAGATTTGTCATCAACACTGATAGAGTAATAGAGATAAAAATAAGATAGCAGAAATCTAGAGTATTTATAAGCCAAGAGCATTGTAAGAAAAAAATAAAAAAAAGAAAAGGTACAATTCTAAAAAGTGTCAAATTTTTCTGCTAATACATAAATTATGAAACAATAAAAATTTAAAAAATAGAACAACAGGAAGAGAGTAAGATGTAGATTCTGTTAATAGAACAAAAAGTGGATTTCACAGATATGTTATGAAATGATATCCTAATACTTGAAGGCCAATGGATGGATATAGAGAATATCTGCCTGAGTAAGGTCTCACAAACCCAGGATGAGAAGCAAGGGAGGTATTGACTCATTAGTGGACTTAAAAAAATAATGTCATTGTATATAAGAGCTCAAGGCTAGACTAGAACATAGCTAAATGATAACAGTATTTCACTTCCTCACTCATGGCTTCTGGCAAGGATGTGGGTGAGGGAAGACTTGTTTTCTTTAAGGGTCTGGTCACAGGAAGTTTAATTATGCTCCAGTAAGTAAATGAGTAGCATGAATGGGCTTTTTTTTTTTTTTTTGTAAATAAGGAGAGCATAAGAGTGGGTATGAATCTGAGAGGAATGATGACAGAATTTGATGAGATGCATGACATAAAATCACCAAAGCTGTTATTGCATTTAATATATTGTTTTACCTTTTAAAATACATAAACTTATTGTCCATGGTGTAGTTTGTATAAAGTACTTAAGGAGATGCTTATAATAGGTAAAATACTCTCCTATTACCTATTTGGGTAAACAAATGACTTTTAAACAAAATGGAAAGAGTGTGTATTAGAAATTAAGCTTATAGAAAAATGCTAGAAAAAAACTTGAATACTAACTGTCCTCCTTTACAATGCTTGAAGTTTACATAATATAGTTGCTATTATGTATATTTTAAAGAGTACATCATTGTTACCTACACACCATCTGGTGTACACAAGAACAAAGTAAGAGTCCATCAGCATGATAATAAGACTGCCACCATTAAATCATTTTTACAGAAGAAAAGAAAAATGAAAATATGATTTGAGAATAGTAAGCCAGATGTTTTTTCATGAGTTCATAAAATTAAGAACCATATAAGCCTGTAGAGTAATTAGATGTATCATTAAAACTTACAGAACCTAAGATAAGTTTTGATTTAAGAGATGGTTTAAACAGCTTGAGTCTGTATATCTTTTTCTGTCAGCAAGATGCAGTTAGTTTAGTTCTACTAAGTAATAACAATATAATAGTGAGTCACACTAGCAATATGATTTATAAATGTTTATATAAAAACTATACATAGATATTGTGAAAGTATAATATAAAACAAATGTTTACATTTTACATGTAAAAATAGGGGCTGGAGAGATGGGTCAATGGTTAAGAGCACTGATTGTTCTTCTGGAGGACCTGAGTTTGAATCCCAATATCCACATGGCAGCAAATACTTGCCTGTAATTCCAGGATCTGACACCTTTACACAGTTGTACATGCAGGAAAAAACACAAATTCACATAAAATAGAGAGTAACTGGGAGGAGTGGGAGGGGGAAGAGAGTTTGAACAAGAGAATACATAGATAAAAAATGAGAATGTATTCTTAATAAATAAAAAAGTAAAAAGACATATGAAAATAACCTCTATTCTAGAATAAATATAAATATACTTAAAGAAAATGTGTCAAATTGAATTGAGATGTTATCAATCTATAAAAATTGAAAAATGAAATGAGCTTCATTTTTGTAATGTGATTTTTGTAATACTGAAAAATAAGAAAAATGTAATTTCATATCTTTAAATTTTACATATTTATTCAAAATGTGTTTCACATAAGTAAATATTTATTTAAAACATTATTTGTAATCATAAGATTGACATTAAGTCCTAATCATGTATTGGAGGTAAAATTTGATATTTTAATTTAATTTTTTTCTCATACACACCACTGCTTTGCCTCCCACCTTTCTTCCTTGACCTCCCCCAGCTTTCCCCCACTCATTCCTCCATCTATTCCTCAGAGAGGGTAAGGACACTTAAGATGAGTCAACAAGGCAGAGTATGCTGTTTTACTGTAGGAAATGGGCTTTGAGAAGCCTATTTATGCACCAGGAATAAACTCTGGTATGATTGCAAGAGGCTCCACAAAATGCCCAGGCTGTTTGATTATCATCTACATTCAGAGGGTTTAGTTCTTTTCCATGAAGGTTTCTGGCTGTCATTTTGAGTCAGGGAGGTCCCAATAGATTGGGTCAGCTGTTTCCGTATGTTTCCTCATCATGATCTTTATCCCTTTGTTCATATAATCTCTCCTACCTCTCTTCAGCTGGACTGGGAGCTCAAACCAGTGCTTAGTCATGGATCTCTGCATCTACTTCCAAAAGTTTCTGGATGATGGTTGTATAATGCCAATTAGAGTGGTCATTCATTTGATTATAGGGAAAGTCTTGTTTAGAAACCCTGTCTGCTCTTGCTTGAAGTCCTTTTTAATTGAAATTTCTTTCAAAAGATACTGCTTTGAGAATATCATAAAGGGAGCAACTTGATAAACACAGCTTCAAATTTAACAATAGTTACAGTTTTTTCCTATGTTGGCATATTAAATAATGAAAATAAATGTTTTCTGTGTCTCTTTTCTCTAAAATATATGGGACATACCAAAATAAAATCTAAGGCACGCCAAGTCAGGATAGGCTGAGCTACAGATGAAGAAAGCACGTTAGATCATAGCTGATGCCCATGGATGCACTATGGCCAACACAAATTTCTGCTAAGCAACTCTTCTACACTCAAACCAGAAGAGTTTTACTTTTTTATGTGTGTGTGTTTTAAATCACATTATTCACCCATCATCTTTCAATGAAAGAAAAATGCTTTTGCTTAAAGTCCACTAATGAGTGAATACATCCCCCTGTTTCTCCTTCTGTGTTTGTGAAACCTCACTCAAGAGGATATTCACCATCCATTCATTTGCCTGCAAATTTTATCATTTTTTTCTTACGGTGAGCAGTACTCCATTGTGTAGATGTACTACAGTATGTTAATCCATTACTCAGTTGATGGGCATGTAGGATTTTTCCAGGTTCTTGCTATTATGAATAATGCTGCAATGAACATAGTTAAGCTAATGCTTTTGAGGTGGAAATGTGCATCTTTAGGGTATATGCCCAATACTGGTATTACAGGGTCCTTGGGGATATTGATTCCCAATTTTTCTTAATATTTATTTTTTAACTATGTGTGAATTGGAGTTTTCCTTGCATGTATAACTGTGTAAGGATGTCAGATATTGAAATTATAGACAGTTGTTAGCTGCTATGTGGATGCTGGGAATCAAACTCAGGTCCTCCAGAAGAACAGTTAGTGCTCTTAACTGCTGAGTTATCTATCCAGTCCCTGATTCCCTGTTTTTTGAGGAACCTCCATACTGCAGTCTAAGGTGGATGAACAAGTTTATAATCCCACTAACAATGGAGGAGTGTTCCCCTTGTTCCACATCCTCTGCAGCATAAGCTACTACCTGTGTTTTTGATCTTAAACATTTTGATAGGTATAAGGTGGTATCTCAAAGTTGTTTTGATTTGCATTTCTCTGATGGCTAAAGATGTTGAGCACTATTTCAAGTGCATTTCAACCATTTGTAATTCTTCTGATGAGAATTCCCTTTTTAGTTCTGACACCATTTTTTGAGTGGGCTTTTAAGGGTTTGGGACTCTAGTTTCTTGAGTTCTGTATATATTTTAGAGATCAATCCTCTTTCACCCTTAGGGTTGGTGAAAACCTTTTCCCATTCTGTAGGCTGTCATTTAATCTTAATAAGTGTGTTCTTGGCCTTTCAAAAAGCTTCTCAGTTTCAGGAGGTCCCACTAATTCATTGCTGTTCTTAATATCTGTGCTACTGGTGATATATTTAGGAAGAGGTCTTTGATTCACTTGGATTTGAGTTTTCTTCAGGGTGATAGGCTTGAATCTATTTGCAGTTTTCTACACCTTACTATCCAGTTATGCCAACACAATTTGTTGAAGAAATTTTTTCCATGGAATATTTTTGACCTGTTTGTCAAAAACAAGGTGTTCATAGGTGTAACGGTTAATGTCAGAGTCTTCAATGGGATTCCATTGATTCACAAGCCTATTTTTATGCCAGTACCAGGCTGTTTTTATTACTTTAACCTTAGAATAAAACTTGAAGTCAGGATGGTGATGCCTTCTGAGGTTCTTTAGTAGAGTAAAATTGTTTTCCCAATCCTGGCTTTCCTGTTATTCCAAATGAAATTAAATATTTTTCTTTCAAGGTATGTAAAAATTGTGTTGAGATTTTGATGGGAATTGTATTGTATTTGTAGACTGCTTTTGGTAAGTTTGTCATTTTTACTATGTTGATGCTACCTATCTAGGAACATGGGAGTTATTTCCATTTTCTGATATCCTCTTTAATTTCTTTCTTCAGAGATGTAAAATTTTTGTCAAACAGATCTGATACTTCTTTGGTTATAGTTACACCAAGGAATTTAATGCTATTTGAAGCTATTATGAAAGGTGATGTCTTCTTTATTTCTATTTCAGCACATTTATTTTTAATGTATAGGAGGGCTACTTTTTTAAAATTAATCTTGTATATTGCTACATTGCTGAAGGTGTTTATCAGCTGTAGAAGTTCCCTCATAGAATTTTGTGGTTCACTTATGTATTCAATCATATCATCTGCAAATAGAGATAGTTTCACTTCTTCTTACCCAGTTTGTATCCCCTTAATCTTCTTTCATTCTCTTATTACTTTAGCTAAAACTTTAAAAACTAAATTGAATAGATAAGAGGAAATGGGACATCCTTGTCTAGTTCCTGCTTTTAGTGGGATTATTTTGAGTTTCTCTCCATTTAATTTGATGTTGGCTTTTGGCTTCTTGTAAATCTTCTTTTTTATACTTAGATATTTTCCCTGTATTTCTGATCTCTCCAGGACTTTTATCATAAAGGAGGGTTGGATTTTGTCAAAGGCTTTTTCAGCTTATAAGTATATGATCATGTGTTTTTATTTCCTTCAGTTTGTTTATATGCAGAAATTGGTCTGTAATTCTCTTTCTTGGTTGCATCTTTGAGTGGCTTGAATACCAGGATGACTGGGGGCTCATAAAAAGAATTTGGCAGCATTCCTGCAATTTCTACTGTATGATAGAGTTTGTTAACTATTGGTATTAGTTCTTTGAATGTCTGGTAGTACTCTGCAGTGAAACCATCTGTTACTGGGCTTCTTTATTTGCAAGACATTTAAAAATGGCTCTAATTTTCTTTAATGTTATAGGTCTGTCTAAGTCTTTAATCTATTCTTGATTATTATGTAGCTTTATAGTAAAACTTGAAGTTGGGGATGGTGATGCCTCCTGAGGTTCTTTTGTTGAGCAAAATTGTTTTGGCAATTTTGGCTTTCCTGTTATTCCAGAAAAAAAATTGAGTATTGTTCTGTCAAATTCCATAAATTATTGTGTTGGGATTTTGATGGGCAGTGTATTGAATCTGTAGACTAATTTTGGAAGAACTGCCATTTTTACTTTGTTGATCCTACCTATCCAGGAACATGGGATAGCTTTCCATTTTTCTAATATGCTATTTAATTTCTTTCTTCATTAATTTATAATTTTTGTCAAATATATCTGTTACTTCTTTGGTTATAGTTACTCCAAGGTATTTAATGCTATTTGCAGCTATTATAAAGTGTGATGTTTCCTTTTTATTTCGGCCCTTTTACCTTTAGTGTAGAGAAGGGCTACTTATCTCTTTGAATTAATTCTGATGGTAAGGGTGGGAGAGGGAAGGAAGCTTGACCAAGGATATACAGAGATAAAAAATATGACTTTATTCATAATAAAAATTAATTAAAAAGAAAAGAAAAAAGAAATTTTAGAGGACCACTTTTGACAATGTTTCTGATGTTATCATTTTAGACCATGCTATTTGCAAATATGCTTAAGATGTCTATATCCTAGAACCTAACACAGAATTATGAGGAACATAATTATGAGGCTGTTTGAGAAGTATTGATTGTTTATATCTAATCTTATAATTCTATAATTGATGATGAGACTAGATTCAAATAAATTGGAGCTTGGATGGTTTAGATACAGAGAAGTTTGAAGGTTGTGAAGGAGCAGATGATCTGAGAATGAGGAAGCAACTTGTTATTAGAGATGTGAATCAGCAAACCTTCAGAAAGGAGAATTTTCATAAGGGGTTACCAGCATCTGGGATATAAAAGGCTCAGCTAGAGCAATGGAAAGAAGCCAAAAAGCCTCATGATATAACAATAAAATAAAATAATGTCTGTCTTTCTCAAGTCAACAAAAGAGAAGCAGGAATAGCTCCAGAGTTTGGATCTGATGAGCACACCAAACCGAGTTGCCTAAGAGCCCTGAGTGAACAGGTATAAGAAACATATATATGCATGTCTGGAGATAAAAGACCCATGTCTATGAAGAACTGTGTTTAGAATGTTATTAGTAATCATCCTGAACAATGAAGAGTAAAAGCTAGGGAAATTGTTTTGACAGTTATTTGTTTTAAGATCACTGTTCTCTTCTCATAGTCAACTCCCTTTATCTCAATAGTTTCTCATTTCTTTTTTTATTTTTTTAAGAATAAAGTCATATTTTTATCCATAAAAAAATTGGAAGAGATGAAAAAATCTTGGAAAAGAGCAACAAAAAAAAAACATATAAAATGAAAGAGGTATTCCAGTAACTAAAAACTGAAATAGAAGCAATAAAAAAAGTCATAAAATGAAGCAAACGTGGAAATAGAAGAAATGGAACTATAGACACAAGCATAACCAACAAAATCCAAGGAAGAGAGAATCTCTGGGGTAGAATACTCAATAGCAGAAATAGATACATCAGTGAAAGAAAACACTAAAACCAAAAAATCCATAACATAAATTTTCAGAAAATTTGGGACATCATGAAAAGACATAACCTGAGAATAAGAGGAATAGAAGAATATTTCCAGATCAAAGGCACAGAGAATGTATTCAATAAAATCATAGAAGAAAACTTTCCCAACATAAAGAAAGAGATGCCTATAAAGATACAAGAAGCTTACAGAACACCAAATAGTTTGGACTCTCCAAAAAAGTACACTCACCACATAATAATCAAGCCACAAAATATACAAAACAAAGAAAAAAAAAGAGCTGCAAAAGAAAAGGGCCAACTTACCTATAAAGGAAGACCCATCAGAATAACACATGATTAATGGAAACAATGAAAGAAAGAAGGGCTTGGTCAGAAGTTATACAGACACTAAAAGAGCATGGCTGCCAACCAGACTACTATACCCAGAAAAATTATCAATAACCACAGATGGAGTAAACAAGATATTTCATGACAAAATGAGATTTAAACATTAACTATGTATAAATCCGGCCCTTCAGAAAACATTAAAGAGAAAACTTCAACCTAAGGATTCTTGATACACCTATGAAACCACAAGCAATCAATAATCCCACAGAGGAAAAACCCAGAGAAAGGAAATATATATACTCTACCACCAAAAATAACAGAAAATATCAGTCTGTGGTCATTAATATCACTTAAGATCAATGGACTTAATTTACCTATGAAAAGACACACACTAACATGATGGATACAAAAATAGAAGCCATCCTTCCACTGGATACAAGAAACACACCTCAACCTTAAAGACAGACACAGGCTCAGAGTATAGGGTTGGGAAAAGATTTTCCAAGCAAATGACCCTAAGAAATAATCAGGTATTGCCATCCTTTCAAACAAAGTAGACTTCAAATTAAAATCAATTTAAAGAAATCAGGATGGACATTACTTATTCAACTCAGAAAAAAATGGTCAAGAGGAGATTTCAATCCTGAATATTTATTCCCCTAATATAAGGACACATATCTATATAAAAGAAACAATACTAAATCTCAAGTCCTACATCATCTCTCATACCCTAATAATGGGAGACTTCAATACCCTACTTTCACCCTTGGATAAGTAAATCAGACAGAGATTCAACAGAGAAATAAGAAGTCTAACAGAGGTTATGATGCAAATGGATTTAATAGATATTTACAGAAGCTTCAACCCAAAGACAAAAGAATATACATATTTCTCAGCACCACAATGAACTTTCTCTAAAATTGACCACATAATTGGTCATATAGCAAATATCAATAGATACAAAAAAATGCACATAATCTCTTGTATTATATTGGACCACCAGGGCCTAAAGTTAGAGTTCAACAACATGAAAAATCACAGAAAGCCTACCAACTCATGGAAACTAAATGTCACTCAACTGAACCACCTATGGGTCAAGGAAGAAATTAAGAAAGAAATTAAAGACTTTCTAGATTTTAATGAAAATGATTTCATAATGTACTCAAACTTATGGGAAACAATGAAGGCAGTCTTAAGAGGAAAATTCATAGCACTGAGTGCGTACATGAAAAACCTAGAGAAATACCGCACTAGAGAATTATCAGCATAGTGGAAAGCCTTAGAATAATTAGAAGCAAACTCACCTAGAAGGAGTAGACAGCAAGAAATAATCAAACTTAGAGCTGAAATCAATACAACTGGAACAAAAAGAACAATACAAAGAAACAATGAATCAAAGAGGTGGTTCTTTGAGAAAGCCAGCAAGATAGATAAGTCTTTATCCAAACTAACCAAAAAGCCAAGAGAGAGTATACAAATCAATAAAGTCAGAAATGAAAAGGGGGACATAACAGCTGACACCCATGAAATCCAAGGAATTATCAGGTCATACTTTGAAAATTTATACTCCACAAAAATGAAAAACTTAGAAGAAATGGAGAGCTTTTTGTACAGGTATCATCTACCAAAATTAAATGAAGATCAGATTAAGTACGTAAACAGACCTATAACACTCTAGGAAATTGAAACTCTCATTAGAAGCCTCCCAAGTAATAAAAGCCCAAGTCCATATGTTTTCACTGCAGAGTACTACCACATTTGCAAATATGAGCTATTACCAATACTCCTCAAAATGTTTCACACAGTAGAAAATAAATGAATATTGCCAAACTCTTTTTAGGAGATCACAATTACCCTAATACCCAAGCCACTCAAAGATGCAACAAAGAAGGAGAATTACAGACCAATTTCCCTCATGAATATTGATGCTCAAATTCTCAACAAAATTCTGGCCAACTAATTACAACAACATATAAGAAATATCATTTACCATGATCAAGTAGGCTTCATCCCATAAGTGCAGGGACGGTTCAACATATGAAAAACCATAAATGTCATCCATCATATAAACAAACAGAAGTATAAAAGTCACATGATAATATCCTTAGATGCTGAAAAAGCCTTTGACAAAATCCAACACTTCTTTATGATAAAAAGTCCTGTAGAGAACAGGAATACAGGGAAAATATCTAAATATAATAAAGGTGATTTATAAGAAGAAGCTGACAGCCAACATTAAACTTAGTGCAGAAAAACTCAATGCTATCCCACTAAAATCAGGAAATAGACAAGGATGTCCTCTCTCCACTTCTCTATTCAATATAGTTATCAAAGTTTTAGCCATAGGAATGAGACTGAAAGGAGATTAAGGGGATACAAATTTGAAAAGAAGAAGTGAAACTATCTCTATTTGCAGATGATATGATTGTATACATATGTGACCCACAATATTCTACCAGGGAACTTCCGCAGCTGATAAATACCTTCAGCAATGTAGCAGGACACAAAACTCAAAGAAATCAGTATCTCTACTATACACTAAACCACCTTTGCACCTCCTGCCCTTGCTGAGGAGAAGATAAACTGATCTAGAGAAGAGTGAGTGACTGAGAGGGGCAGGATGGGGAAGGGAGCCTGGTAAAGGGGATAAATGGATAAATAAATGACCTTTTTTCTTATTAATAAGTAAAAAAACACCAATTGAATTAATTAATTAAAAAATATGATGCACCAATTGTCATAACGGCAATTTAATAATTTACTTTTTCAAACATTGCTCAGAATTTTACATTAAATATTACTATAGAGATTTAGGTCAAACAAGAACAAGATGAATCAACAATATAAACAAAACTCTCAGGAAGGTATATGATGAATAGTCTAATTCAAAAGGGATAAATAGTTTAGAGAATGAGATAAACCTAAGCAAAGAACCAAGCCTACAAATACTAGTGCCTGGCTTTCAGGTCCAGCATCTAGGACACAGTTTGCTTTGATATTACTACCCAGGTGCTGCACTAGTGCAGCCCCTATGGCATCTGCTTAAGACTCAGAATTATTCTCTTGGCCAACCTTTCTTTTTTTTGCTTCCTGAAACTTTCCATGGTACACACTGTTAGCATCTTCTATAGGCCTTCATTATACTTTTATAGTTTATTGCACTTCTGAGAATTGTTTGGCAATTTCTGATCCCATATCATATCATATATACTCATAGACTTGCATTGAAATTTCAGTGAAAGCCTCCATGAATATATAAGCTTGAAAACATGCACACCTGAAAAATTATTATCACAACTGTCATACCACAAGTACAATTTAAAATTTGAAATAGTGATAATTCCAGCTTTTTTTCTCAAGATAGCTATATCTGCTTGATGCCTTATATTTGTGAATAAATATTAGATTTTTTTATTTTTGATAAATTTCACTACTTTATTGAATATCATTGAAATAAATATGGACTTTTAACAATATTTCTCCTTGTATTCCTTGAATACCAAATATATTTCTATTTTTTCCATCTTATTTATTTATTATATGTAGAATGATTTTTTTTTATTATAAAGTATTTTATGTTCTTGTTCAAATATATTTCTATAGATTTTTACTGTTAGTAGTTGTTAGGTATAGAATTTATTGCTTTGTTTTTCAAGAAAATAGCCATTATTACATAAAATATATATTTTTATTACTAATTTTATATTTCTTATAGTTTTATTAAATTTATTCATCAGTTCTAAGAAATTTAATGGAAACTTTAGAATTCACTTGACACAAAAAATAATATTTTAAAACAGAATTTAATTGGTTACTCTGGACAAATAGTGACAAGTAATTTAGAATAACCCTAAAGAACTAATTCTAGACGTGGTTGTTTGTATCAAAATGGTCCTCATAGGGCCATAGAAAGTAGCTATATTTAGAAAATGTGGCCTTATTGGAACAGGTGTAGTCTTGTTGGAGGAAGTGTGCTACTGAGGGTAGATGGGCATTGAGGTTTTAAATGCTCAAGCCAGGCCCAGTATCTCTCATTCTGTTCCCTGCAAATTAAGATATAGAATTCTTAGCTACCTCTCACCCACTGTGTCTTCCTGCATATACCTATTCTTCTCAGTGAGACAATAATGAACTAAAATTGTGACCTGTAGGCCTGTCCTAATTAAATATTTTCCTTTATAAAAGTTGCTATAGTCATGGTGTTTTCACAGCAATAGAAACTTTAACTAAGACACTAGGTCTGTGAGTGGTGGAATTTTTAGATAGGACTTCATGAGCCTAATGTGAGTAGCAACAGAAAGGCTGTGGTCCTAAAATGAATATTACAAAAGAATTTATCTGAATGTGGTATTTATTTTTATTTCTTCCAGAACATTTTACTCCCTTACTTTGATTTATTGTTAAGTATTCTATCTAGCAATAAACTAGAGTAAATAATAACAGAAAATTGTTTGAGAAACTGTACTTTTGTTGTACATGTCTCATATTGACCTTTCAAATTAAATTAAGGAATAAATATGAAAGAGTTTGGGACTTTTGTTTAGAGAAGCACTAATGTGCAATAATCAAATATTAGTGACCATTCTGTGGGTGAGTGACTAAAAGACCAGAAAGTTGATTGTAACATGATAATGAAAACCTGTCTTAAGGAGTTTTATGGAAATAAAGTTATATCTAGACTTGACCTACAATCAATTAATATATTATTCTGCACAAGAATCATTTTTTTATTTATTCAACATTTATTGAGTATTTTTTATCATAAATAGTTCCTACCATGAAAATCTTTACACTCTATAGGATAAATAACACTAAAACAAAATTTTCTTTCAAAGATAAATAATACATATTTAATAACTGGAAATCTGACATTAAGAAAAGAAAAGAATAAAGTCATATAAAGAACTCTTTCTAATTGTTGTGACTGTTCATTAATCTTATGCATCCTGACTGTATTTTGAGAACTCAAATGAAGCTGTAATATGTGACTAATTTGTTTGGCAAAAGACAACTTAGCTTTCAAATAACATCATTACTATTGCTTACTTCTCTAATCCAACTTTACAGTATTGGAGTTTGGAAGAAGAACAGAAGACAAAAACAGTCTGAAGTTAGGTAAGGAAATGAGCTTATAAATGAAGGAAAAGCCCTAAAAAATTAGAGGGAATCCAGAGAATAATAATTACAGAGTAGTATTATCAACAAGAAATTAAAGTAAAGCTCTCCCTAGGAAAACACCCTTCATCTCTGTTGAAGATGCTTAGTTGCAAAAGTTCAAATTTCTTTAAAAGGAGAGAGCCTAAATTAAAAATATTGCAAAGGAATTCCTTGCTTCAAAACTGGTGAATGGAGTTGGAGGTAACATGGACATTCATATAATTTATGTTGAGCCCATCTTTCAGGATTGCCAAACTCTATGTGAATGAAAACATGACACAGCAAAAGATGCTACATATAACCAAGGAAGACATCTGACATTTGGCCTGTAGATGAACATACTCATATATCTCTGAGGCCCCTCATAAATGCATACAGAGAAGGTATGAGAAAGGGAATATTAATGATATTTTTTTCTTTCCATATGGTTTGTTGAAATTAAAAAATGCATTTTTATTTTCATTAATTGAATTTATTATCTCCCAGTTTTCTTTTTGGTTCATCTTTAATATTTCTCTTTATTAAAGTTCTCATCAACATAGACAATTTGCATTTCATTGAAGTGCTTTTGCATTTAAATATGCTTCCTCAAGGTTATTATTTTAAATTCTTTTTCAAGTACACTGTAATTACTTTTAATATGAGGTCCAATCCTGGAGAATAATTGGGGTCATGTAAAGATGTTTTGGATCCTTCATTTGTATGTTCTTGATGTTCTGTAATGATGTCTGCACATTTGGTGCTATTCATTGCTTTTGTTAAACTATTGAAATGGATCTTACAGCAATTTTTCTTCTAGCATTTAGAAGGGTCATAGGATTTTGCTTGTATAGATGTGATGAATTTGTTTATTAATAGACATGTTGGCATTTCTTATTATTGCACAAAAAGGTATACTTTTGTTCAATGAGTTTTCTCATTTACTAACCAATATTATCAGACTGTGAATAAATCCACTTTCTAATTGAAAACATTAATGAAGAGTGATTTTTCTTTTTAATGAATATGATCTACAAGGGAAATGTAACATAGATATGAATGCTGATGTTTATAGTTGTAGATATCATATTAAAGATAAAAGCTACAGAAGAATTTTTTCCTTAGGATCTGAAACAAAATAAGTAACAATTAAGACTGTGATTTGTACATGTCAAGTGTTTTGTTGGAATTTTTGACTTCAGACACATTCCTTGTGGTGTAATTCTAGTTGAATTGAATCCATGGAGACACAGTAAACATAGAAAACCATCCCATGATTGAACTTGTTATGGTACTTGTTATGTTCACCATAATACAATGGAGAAGGTTTCTCTAGTTACCACAATAATAGTGTATCAATGGCTGCAAGATACATAGTTTATATTTATGGACCATGAAAACCCTATGTCTTCTGAACTCAATGTAAAGCAAATATCAATGACAATGGGGACTATGATAATGGAAATCAAAGGACTGAGTGCATAAGACACATCCTGATGCCTCTTTGGCTTTGTGAGGGCAACAGCAGAGATATTTTTGTCAGGTGTGGGGTCAGAGATAAATTCTTAAGATCCTGTGCATGATATGATAAGCTATCCTTGCCATTAATGTAGTCCTTCTCCTATGATGTAACACCTGATTCTTGGTATACCCACACTTTCAAGTGTACAGTTTGCAATGTAATTATGTTGAACTATTATGGGGTTTCACAGTTAGGGAAACAAGGGCTTAATGGACTATAAAGCAAGATGGGATGTACCATTGACTCCAATCTCAAGATGACACCAAGGTATAACTACTTGAGTCCTATATGTTTTCTCTCTGAAATTTGTACACATGAATTTACTGCATCTTCTAAAATTTGATTGAGATATTCTGAAAATTGTAGAACTACCTCAAAATTAGAACAGTGACTTTATCCTGGTAATGGATTCTGTTGAAGATGTTAAAAATACAGGTTGTTTCTATTAAGTATCAGTGTCTAAGTTTGAAATGTTGCACTAATCAATGCTATATAACCCAATTTATATGTATATCTGTATATAAAATCTCTACCATCTTCTTGCTGAGTTCCAGCCTACTTTGTAGGTCGCTCTACATCAGATACAGATTCATTTGTTACCATTGCTGCTTCTTGTATAGAAAGTAAGTGGTGGCCCTAACTAGTCAGCCAAGTTGGATACTCTTTCAGTATTACTTTTGCTTTCTTCCACATACCTTAATGTTAGACAAGAACAATAGACACTAATGCAGCCTTTTATCAAGATTCTAAGGACAAAAGAATCATAGAATCTTATGCTATGTATGACCAAATGATATTACTAATAAATGGAAATTTCATTTAAAATAGAAACCATGACAATATGTTGTTTCTGAAAGGAGAAGAATGGTATACCGATAATCTGTAAATCAGACTCTAGACCTATGGGTTATAAATTCTTTGGGAGCTGAATGACTTTTTCACAAGCTTTAAGTAAGACCTTTAGAAAATACAAATATTTATATTATAATTCATAAAAGTAGCAAAATTACAGCTATGATATAATAACTAAACAATTGTATGGCTAGAGTTACACCAACATAAGAAACTGTATTATAGGGCTTCCTCACTAGGAAAGTTGAGAACAACTGAAAAGTCCACTGAAACCCTTGTGTGCAGGGTCAGGGAGATATGCATGAACACATACATGCAGGCAGGCCTTCCGCTAGCTGTTTCTCAACACTATCTAATAAGGCAGTTAAAAATCAGTAGCATATACATATTTAACAAAAACCACAATTTCCCCACCAAGAAGGTAATTTTTTTGACCATTGCTGCTATGTGATAGTTGATGAGGTAATTAACTTTTAAACTAGACAGGAAAAGATGATAAGATTTAGGTTTTCCTGAATTAGCTATTTGAAACATTTTCTAAATTATAAAAAATTAAAACTATGTAAACAAATACTTGAAAGTGTCTGGAATATATTGAGGGCTTAATACCTGCTATTTTAAGCTTTAAAACATTCATAAAAAATAAAACTTATTCAGATAAATTGTCAGTAAGAGTCTTCATATGAGCCATTTTTAGAAATTTTTGGCATGATTTTTACAGAAAAATGCCTCCAGATGAGCTCAAAAATTTTTTTGAAGAGATATTTGAAATTTGGAGTACTGAAAAAATTTCTCTAGAAATAATATATTTGACCTATTTTCTGAATATAGCAAAGAATTTAGTGTGATTTTAAAAAAAATAGATGTACACAGGAGTAGAAACTGGCATAATCTTTACTATAACTATTCATTGACATCATTGATCAAAAATATTGATTTGATTATAAGTAAATGACAGGTATTGGTTTATGTAGATTGATCTACTCCATCTTCTTTGTAGTTGTCATTTGCAATACAAACCATTAATTGCTTATACTTTTTTAGCATATATCCTTCTAACATATCTTATAACATCTCTAAAATATACAAAACAGTTTATCAAGACAATGTGGAAGTAGGAAATGTAGAGTTATACAAATAAAGAGTTTATATACAATACATACTTAAAGAAAGATACTTTTCAGTATCATTTTTTAATTTTAAAAGTATATCCTTTTATATATTCCTGACGTAAGGATGCTTATAGTATATAATCAATAGTAAAATAAATTGTTATAATATATATATATATATAGTTTTACAGAAAAAACTTGACCTTTAACATAAAAAATAATGAAAAATAAGATATTTATGGTTAAAAGGATTTTCCTATATCTCATCATACTTTTTCTATTTCTTCAATATTTGCTTTTATTTTTGTAGCATTTCTATTCCTTTAGTTGTAGGACAAAGGAACAAAGTCTTCTCAGCAAGATGAGAGTCCACTGTCAACAGTTAGCACAGAGCAACTGCAGATCTTTTGCAAGGATCTTTTAATATCATAAGAAACACATTCTCATTGGCAGCTCAGTGGCAAGTAGAGCAAGTAAGCAGTTTATAGAAGCAAAACCTGCAGTTAGCTGAAGCATCTTGAATTCAAGTTCCTGGAACAGGATTGTGTAATTTTCCAAGGGACTTTCTATTTGGGGGCAAAAGCACAAGAATGGAGATGATTCTCTGGGTCAGATCTTAGGCAGCTGTCACATGAACAAAATAAAGATTGGCACCACCACACTTTGATGGCTATTCCAAATATTAGACTGTAGAAACAATTATTAGAGAATAGTTTATAATATAAAAATTCAGGTAAAGAAAGTTTGAGCTCAGGGACACATTTTAAATATATTTATAGAAATAAATGTTGAAATTAGAGAGCATGTCAATATTCTCTTAATTATACAGAAATTGGAAATTTTATTATGTGTATATTATTCCACTATATTAAAAATTAAATGCCTTAAGTTTTAATTCATAATATTTAAAACAATATTAATTGACAACTATGATAGTAAAATATAAACTTCCATTTTAAATATAAATTGTATCATGTGGTTCAAATTAAATGATAGGAATCATAATTGTTAAGTATTTACAAAATTATGACAGTAATTTATCATAAAATTGTAATGATTAACTTATTATATTTAAAATTAGAAGTATTTGTGATAAGTATTTTGTGGTATAACCTATTCTATGTGAGATCCAATATAAAATGACTTCTCATTAAATATTTGTTTAGATATATAAATAGCACTATTTTGGGCATTGTTAGTAAGTAAAGAATTGAATATTATGCAATGACAGACAGAGGATAACGTTACAAAAGAAATTTATATACTTTAGTCATCCCTGTTGTTACATTGATAATATCATTATATTTTGCCTGATTATGATAGAACCCAAACTTCTTTCTCACCCATTAAAAATCTATGGATTTAGAGCCCTAAGATGACATAAATTTTCTTTATACTTCATCTCAGAACTGGTAAATCTCATGCTCAAGTCTGTAAGGAATTGTACTCTATATTCTTATAATAAATTGCCTGCACTTCCTCACACCACTGGGAAAATTAGTATTTGATATTTATGTATGGATGCATTTTCATTTATTTGAATATGAGCTTTACTAGTTCTTAGGTGAAATATTTTTTAAAAAACTCTCATATATCATCTCAAGGTTTCTACTATAGTTTGCTCCACATGGCAGTCACTTCAATGTGGAATTGATTTAAAAACTTATAGCCTGGAGCAGATCCACCTTCATACTTCCAACTATGTGCAATGAGAACGACCTACACTGAATTTTAAGGAGTCATTTGTCATACAGAATAATTTATCAAAAAAATAACTTCATCTGGTCACATGAGACTCTGATGTCCTTCCCATCATATGATTTTTTAATTTTTCACTATTGTGTCTTTGGAAAAGAATTTCCCATTTTATATCCCAAAGCTTACTATCAGAACCTGCAATGTACCATTAGATCAACCCAATATTAAGGTTTTCTTTTTTCCCTATTAAGTGTGGACCATGAACTGCTTCAACTATGCTGATCCAGTCTTTCTTATTGGTATCACTATTGTTTATTAAAATATTCTGCCTGATGTTTAACATCCAGTTTTTCTTGAATGCATGTTCCACAATATAGCGTCCTTTAAGTCAAATGATCTGTAAGTAGCAGAAGATACTAAATCTATTTCAATTGCTTTGAAAATTTTGACATATAAAACTTTTCTTCCAGTATTTATTTTATGTGATTTTTCTAATTATTCTGGTCATAATTTCCATTACCTAGTTTATTGCTATTCCAACCTAATTATGCTAAAATGGTAAAGCACCAATTTGTACCTAGAATGTACCCTAATATTAATGGAAGGAACATACATATAACCAATATCTATCTTTATAGTAATAATCAATTTATAAATATTGATTGAATATTATTTTCATATGCAGTAAGAAGTTCCTGTGTTTTTCCTGGTTAGTCCTAAAGCAAACTTGTCTCAAATAATCTTACAAATGCATATGTAAAACACAAGCTATTTAGCCTATGGCTCACGCTTATTATTAGCTAGCTCTTGTATCTTATCTCATTTCCACTATTCTATGTTTTGCCACCTGGCTTGTGGCTAATCTGTAATTTTTATATCTTGTTCTTTTTCTTGCAGGAGTCCTTGGTTCATGCCTGCTTATAAACTAATTTTTCATAGGTCAAAACAATTCCTTTATTATTCAATGGTAATTCACAGAGTATGGAAAGACATTACACATCACTTCCATTATTCTGTCAAATTAAAAAGGAAGGTTTCAATTTTAACATATCAGAATTACATATAACAAAAGTGCTATTAAGCAATGTAGTTACAATATCTAGTCTATTTATAGTTAGCAAAATTAAGGAAAATGTTCTATTGTCTTCCTTATCATTGTCAGTCCAATGTTTTATACACACTTACATTTTATTATATCTAAGGAAAACCATACTTATAACAATACAGTCTTCAACTACATCAAAGACCACAGAAGGATATAATATTACTTTAGTAAGGAAAGAGAATTTAAGAAACTTCTAAATTCTTGAAATGATAGAGACATCTGGCTACCTGGACAATCATTCAAAGTCTCTTTGCAATGATGGAACATCCATTTTTATCCTACAGTCCTTGAGCTCTGACATCCTGTTTACTGAAGCAAGAAATTTGAAGAACTTTTACTGCTTTATTCATTCTGACATAGTTTGTCAGTCACTTCTCCCTGTCTCCTTCAGAATTTCTGGCAGTATTCTCTGCATATCAGGAACCTGAAGGGTCATCTCTAAGCGTTCTGATAAAGTTCCAAAAGTCACTTTTCTCTAGGTTCTGCATATCCCATTTTTTTTAAATTTTTTTTTGATTTATTTATTTATTATGCATACAGTTTTACAGAAGAGGGCGCCAGACCTCATCATAGATGGTTGTGAGCCACCATGTGGTTTTGCTGGGAATTGAACTCAGGACCTCTGGAAGAACAGTCAGTGCTCTTAACCTCTGAGCCATCTCTCCAGCCCTGCATATCCCATTATAAAACATAACTGTCAGTCTGCCAAGGCAAGAACAATTTCTTATTTGGTAGATAACTTTTGTCACAAAAATGTAAACTTTATATGAAATTTCTTCAGTGTTCATTAGTCTTTGAAATATATTGATGCTGCCAGACATAGACAAGTCTCATTGTCCATAAAAGTCTAAATTCTCAAAATATTTTAAATGCCATATTCTGTATGTCTGTAAACTCTTTGAAGATTTTCTATCTCATTAAAATATATCTTTATATAACTAAAAAGCATAACTAACATGGCTATAATTTTAATTACCTTAGGTAAATATTAAACTGTATTTCTTAATTTTAGTATTTTTCTTAGATTATTAATCTGTATTTCTTAATTTTCAGTATTAAGTATGAATATGCATTCAATATTTCTCAATGTTCCCACATACCTCCTTTTGAACGTCAATCTTACCAAAAGCAATCTATAGATTCAATGCAATTCCCAACAAAATCCTGACATAACTTTTTAAAGACCTTGAAAGAACAAATTCAATTTTATTTGGAATAACAGGAAATCCAGGATAGGCAAATCAATTTTGCTCACCAAAAGCCCTTAGGAGGCATCACCATCCTCGACTTCAAATTATACTACAGAGCCACAGGAAAGGCAATAGATATTCTGTTCCATTGTAATAAAAGGGAAATAATATTTCTGTGGATTTTACATGGTCTAACAATAAAGTGATCAACTGGAGTCTTAGACAAAACTTGGACTTTACATAGTGGTAAGACTGGGAAAGACTATGAGAATTTTGAAAATAGAATAAATATAGTTTTCATTGTGATATTAGCATGGGTATGAGTGGGAGTAGGGTGTGCCAATATAAAAACGAATGGCACTCATAGATTCACATGTTTAAATATTTTTTTGCCAGTTGGTAAAACTGTTTGAAAAGAATTAAAATACCTTTCAGAGGAAATTTTGTCACTAAGGGGTGACTTTGGGATCTTGAAGACATCAACAAGAAGGTACAGAAATTATATTTTTCTTTTCTATTTATTTTCTATTATGTATAAAGACTCACATTTTTATCCATGTATCCCTTTGCTCAAACTCTTCCCTGACCCACACCTCCCAGTCATGCTCTCTTCTCCCCATCTCCTTATCTCCTCCTCAGCAAGGGCAGAAGGTCCCAAGGTCCCAAGGTAGCTTAGGTCAGCATCCTCTCCAGCCTTTGATCCTATAATACAATTAATTTTTCCTAGGTTTCCTCACATATACCTTACAGGATCTCTTTTCTTTTTTTTTTTTTTCTTTTTTTATTATTATGAATAAAGAAGTCACATTTCCTATCCTTGTGTATCCTTATTCATGATCCCTTTACCCTCCCACCACATCAGGTCATTCTCCCTTCTCCACATCTCCACATCCCCCCAATGGGCAGGCGGTCCCAAGGTCCCAAGATCCCTTCTCCCACCAACACCAAGACGGAATCAGGTGTTCTTCAAGAGGGAGTGGGATCCAAGGTGTCAGTTCAAGGTGTTTCCTATCCCAAGCTGTTCAGTGATTGTGGTTTGCAGCTTGGGCATGCTTAGTTTTTTGGGTTTATTTGGATTTGTTTTTGTTTGTTTGTTTTTTGTTTTCTTTTGTATAGAGGAAACTAATTAGTGAGTACATCCTGTAGCAGGAAATCAAAAGCTACGCACATAAACTGATCGCATCAATATGCACAAACTGAGCTGAGTGTGGTCAATTGGAAAGAGCATCAAAAATAAAGCTCCCAAATAAAAAGAGACTAAAAAAAATAATAATAAAAAAAAAAGCCGGACACTCGCACAGTTCCTAAAAATATAGAGTAATTAAAAAAGACCTGGCGGTTAAAAACTCTCCTGCGCACTGCATCCACACCATTTTCTCCCCCTAAACAAAATCCTTTCCTATAGGTGATTTTTAAATAATAAATATTACTTCATATATATCTCATGGCGAGTAATTTACCATAATACCTGCGCCCAACATGAGGCGGTTTCCATGGAACCTGGCCGGGTTCCCCTGCTGCAGAGCAAGCGACTAATTTAGGTTTGAGACTTGCTCCCAGCAACCATGCAGGTCTCCTGGCAGAGCCAGTGAGAACAGCAAGGGAACGGGAATCTGAGAGACAAAATTGAGCTGGTTGTGGTGGCGAATGCCCTTAAGATTTGTTAAAGAAAACAAAGGCTGCCCGGGAAATCCCTTCAGGCACCTCTGCTGCAGCTGCTGGTCACAACTGTGAAACCTGCTGACTGTAAGTCCTCATTACATCTGAATAAGGCAATATTTTCTTTTCTTCCAGCAATGTCTGATCAAATAAATATTCAAAATTTGTATGTATATTCCTTTGCATTTGGTGGAAGCTTCTGTAAATATCTATTAAATCCATTTGCATCATAACCTCTGTTAGATTCCTTAATTTTCTATTGAGTCTCTGTCTTGTTGATCTATCCAGAGGTAAAAATGCAATATTGAAGTCTCCCACTATTAGAGTGTGAGAACTGATGTGAAATTTGAGCTTTAGTAGTGTTTCTTTTACATAGATAAGTACCCTTATATTAGGGACATAAATATTTAAGATTGACAATTTTGCAGGGTATAGTATTCTAGTTTGGCAGCCATGCTCTTTTAGCATTTGTATAACTTCTGATCAAGTACTTACTGCTTTCATGGGTCTGCTTTTATAGGTAAGGTGACCCATTTCTTTTGCAGCTCTTAAAATTTTTTCTTTGTTCTGTATGTTTTGTGGCTTGATTATAATGTGGCGCACTGACTTTTTTTGGGGTCATATCTATTTGGTGTTCGGTAAGCTTCTTATATCTTTATAGGCAGTTCCATCTTCAGGATAGGGAAGTTTTCTTCTATGATTTTATTGAAAACATTATGTGTGCCTTTGAGCTGGTATTCTTCTCCTTCCTCTATTCCTATTATTCTTCAAATAAGTTCTTTTCATGGTGTATCAGATTTCCAGAACATTTTCAGCTATGGCGTTTTGGATTTTAGTATTTTCTTTGACTGATATATCTATTTGAGCTACTGAGTCTTCCACTTCAGACATTCTATCTTCCATCTCTTTAACTCTGTTTGTTATGCTTGTATCTGTGGTTCCAGCTTTTTTCTTCAGATTTTCTATTTCCATCTTTGCCTCATTTTGTGTCTTTTCTATTGCTTCTATTTCAGCTTTTAGATCCTGGCATGTTTATTTCATTTTTTGGTTTAATTTTCTTGGTTTTCTTCCATAGATTTGTTCATTTCTTCCAATTTTTTGTTTGTATTTTTCTTCTATTTCTTTAAGGCAATTTTTCATATATTCTTTGAGAGCTTCGATGATCATCATAAAGGAATTTTTGGTGTTGGTTTCTTCTGTTTCTTCTTCATTGCTCAGTGCCCCTAATATAACGGCACCTACTTATGCAAAAGGAACACTGCTTGAGCTCGAATCCCACATCAATTCTTACACCTTAATAGTGGGAGACTTCAATACCCCACTTTCAACCCTAGATAGGTCAACCAGACAAAGACTCAACAGAGAAATAAGGAGTCTAAAAGAAGTTATGACACAAATGGATTTAATTGATGTCTACAGAAGATACCATCCAAATGTAAAGGGATATACATATATCTCAGCTCCTCATGGAACTTTCTCCAAAATTGACCACATAATTGGACATAAAGCCAATATCAACAGGTACTAAAAATGGAAATAATCCCTTGTAACATATCAGACCACCAGGGCGTAAAGTTAGACTTCAACAACATCAAAAATGAAAGAAAGCCTACCAACTCGTGGAAACTAAATATCACTCAGCTGAACGTTCTCTAGGACAAGGAAGAAATTAAGAAAGAAATCAAAGTCTTCCTAAAATTTAATAAAAATGAATCCACAAAGTATCCAAACTTGTAGGATACAATGAAAGCAGTGTTAAGAGGAAAATTCATATCTAGATGTCTACATGAAATATCTAGAGAAATCTCACACTAGAGACCTAACAGCTCAGCTGAAAGCCTTAGAACAATTAGAAGTGAACTCACCTTGAAGCAGAAGAAAGCTGGAAATAATCAAACTTAGAGTTGAAATCAATACAATTGAAACAAAAAGAACAATACAAAGAATCAATGAATCTAAGAGTTGGTTCTTTAAGGAAGTTAACAAGATAGATAAGCCCTTAACCAAATTAATCAAAAAACAGAGAGAGAGAGTGTTCAAATCAACAAAATCAGAAATGAAAAGGGTGACATAAAACAGACCCCAAGGAAATACAGAGAATTATCAGATCATATTTTGAAAATATGTATTCCACAAAAATGGAAAACCTAGAAGAAATTGACAGCTTTCTTGACAGGTACCATCAACCAAAATTAAATGAAGGACAGATAAGTTACTAAAACAGGCCTATAACCCTTAAGGAAATTGAAGCTGTCATTTAAAAACTCCCCAAAAATAAAAGCCATGGTCCAGATGGTTTCAGTGCCGAATTCTACCAGACATTCAAAGAAGAATTATTACCATTACTCCTCAAACTATTTCACACAATAGAAAATGAAGGAATTTTGCCAAATTTCTTTTATGAGGCCACAATTACCCTAATACCCACACCATTCAAAGACACAACAAAGAAGGAGAATTACAGACCAATTTCCCTCATGAATATTGATGCAAAAATTCTCAACGAAACTTTTGCAAACCATATACAACAATGTATAAAAAATATCAACCACCATGACCAAGTAGTCTTCATCTCAGAAATGCAGGGATGGTTTAACATACGAAATACCGTAAACGTTATCCATCATATAAATAAACTAAAGGAACAAAACCACATGATCACATCCTTAGATGCTGAAAAAGCCTTTGACAAAATGAAACACTCCTTATGATTAAAGCCCTGGAGAGATCAAAATTACAGGGAGAATCCCTAAATATAATAAAGACAATTTACAAGTAGACGACAGCCAGTATTAAACTTCATGGAGAAAAATTCAAATCTATCCCAATGAAATCAGGAACTGCAAAAGTATGTCCTCTCTCCCCTTATCTATTCAATATAGTTCTTGAAGTTTTAGCTAAAGCAATAAGGGAACGTAAAGAGATTAAGGGGATACAAATTGGAAAAGAAGAAGTGAAACTGTCTCTATTTTCAGATGATATGATTGTATGCATAAGTTACCAACAAAATTCTTCCAAGAAACTGCTATGGCTGACAAACACCTTCAACAAGGTAGCAGGATACAAGATTAACTCAAGGAAATCAGTAGCCCTTCTATACACCCAAGATAGAAGAGCTGAAAAAGAAATAAGGGAAACATTACCCTTCATAATAGCTGCAAATAGTATTAAATACCTTGGAGTAACTAAAACCAAAGAAGTAACAGACCTATTTGACAAAAATTTTAAATCACTGAAGAAAGAAATTGAAGAGGATATCAAAAAATGGAGAGCCTCCTATGTTCCTAGATTGTAGGATCAACATACTAAAAATGGCAATTCTACCAAAGGCAATCTACAGATTCAATGCAATGCCCATCAAAATCCCAACACAATATTTTTTGGACCTTGAAAGAACAATACTCAATTTCATTTGGAATAACAGGAAAGCCAGGATTGCCAAAACAATTTTACTCAACAAAAGAACCTCAGGAGGTATCACCATTCCTGACTTCAAGTTATACTATAGAGCTACAGTAATAAAAACAGCCTGGCACTGGCATAAAAACAGACTTGTGGATCAATGGAATAGAATTGAGGATCCAGATATTAACCCAAAAACCTATGAACACCTGATCTTTGACAAAGAGGCACAAAACATCCAATGGAAAATAGATAGTATATTTACCAAATGGTGTTGGCATAGCTGGATGGAAGTGTGTAGAAAAATCCAAATAGATCCCAACCTGTCACCCTGCACAAAACTCAAATCCAAGTGGATCAAAGACCTCATCATAAACCCAGCCACTTTAAACTTAATTGAAAAGAAAGTGGGAAATATACTTCTATGAACTGATAGTGATGACCTCTTCCAAATATAACACCAGTGGTATAGACACTGAAACCAACAATCAATAAGTGGAATCTCCTAAAGCTAAGAAGCTTCTGTAAAGCCAAGGACACTGTGAATAACAAAATGACAGACTACAGAATGGGAAAAGATTTTCACCAACCCTACAAGTGATAGAGGACTGATCTCTAAGATATATAAAGAACTCAAGAATCTACAGCACAAAACCTTGAATAACCCACTCAAAAGATGGGGTTCAGATCTAAAAAGGGAATTCTCAGTACAAGAATTATGAATTACTGAAAGTCACCTGAAAAAGTGCTCATCATCTTTAGCCATCAGAGAAATGCAAATCAAAACAAATTTGAGATACCACCTAACACCTGTTAGATTGGCTAAGATAAAAGGCACAGATGACAGCCTATGTTGGAGAGGATGCGGAGCAAGGGGAACACTCCTCCATTGCTGGTGGGAGTGTAAGCTTGTTCAGCCACTTTGGATTGCAGTATGGTGCTTTCTCAGAAAATTAAGAATCAATCTCCCCAAGGACCCAGCAATACCACCTCTTGGTGTATACCCTAAGATGCACAGTCATACTCCAAAGGCATTAGCTCAACTATGTTCATAACAGCATTATTTGTAATAACAAGAACCTGGAAACAACCTACATATACCTCAACTGAAGAATGGATTAACAAACTGTGGTACATCTACATAATAGAGTACTACTCAGCAGTAAGAAAAATTTGATATCCTAAAATTTGCTGGCAAATGGATGGACTTGGATAACATCCTCCTGAGCGAGGTATCACAAACTCAGAAAGATAAGCAGGGCATGTACTCACTCATTAGTGACTCTAGACAAACAAACAAACAAGAAAAAAGCAAAGCATGCCCAAGCTGCGAACCACAACCACTGAACAGCTTGGGATCAGAAACACCCTGGACTGACTCCTTGGATCCCATTCCCACTAGAGGAACACCTGACTCACTCTTGACAGAGTGGGGGAGAAAACTGGATCTGGCAGGAGTGGAGACTGAACTAAGCAATATTGGTTCAGTGGTACCATGGGCCTGCCTGCTGCTGCCCATGGAGGGGATGGCAAGTGGTGGAGAAGAGAGAATGACCTGATGTGGTGGGAGGGGTAAGAGACCTTGAATAAGGATATACAAGGCTTGAAAGTGAGACTTCTTTGTTCACAATAATAATAATAACAATAATAATAATAATATAAATCTTGTAAAGCTCAAAAAAAAAAAAAGAAAACATTTTCTGTGCCTTTGAGCTGGTGTTCTTCTCCTTCTACTCCTATTATTCTCAAGTTGGGTCTTTTCATGGCATTGCAGATTTTCTGAACATTTTGTGTTAAGGTTTTTTTTGGGTTTAGTATTTTTTTTGACTGATATATCTATATCAGCTACTGAGTCTTCCACTTCAGAGATTCTCTCTTCCATATCTAGGATTCTGTTGGTTATACTTGTATGTGTATTTCAAGCTTTTTTCTTCATGTTTTCTATTTCCATCTTTGCCTTATTTTGTGCCATTTTTATTGCTTCTTTTTCAGTGTTCATTTCCTAGCATGTTTCTTTAATTTTTTGGTTTGCGTTTTCTTTCAAATATTTGTTCATCTCTTCCAATTTTTTGTTTGTATTTTCGTCTGTTTCTTTAAGGGAATTTTGCATATCTTCTTTGAGGGCTTCAGTGATCTTCATAAAGGTGCTTTCTTTTCATTGCACTGTTCTGGTCTTGTAGTTGTAGAACCACCACTTTCTTCTGGAGTTACCTTGTTGTTCTTTATATTATTTTTTTTCCTTTTTTTTTCCTTCTTTATTTTGTATTGATCAAAAAAAAACAGTAAAAAGAATTTTTTTAAAAAAAAATGTCGAAGAGTTAACAATAACTATACAGAGCATAATAATCATTAGCATGGCTTATCAAGGGTGGAAATGCAAATAAGATTACTACACATATATTTTCTTTGTGTTCAGCTTTCCCTCTGAATTTTTTTTTTCCATCCTTGTATATCCTTATTGAAGGTCTCTTCCCCCTCCCACCACATCTGATCATTTTTCTTCTCCGCAACTCCCCATCCCCTCCCTTGGCAGGGAGCCGACAGTCCTATGGTCACACTGGCCCAACAATGCTTGGATCAGTCTTCACTCCCGGCCAAATCCAGTTTTGTCCCCCCTCCCTCAAGAGTGAGTCAGGTGTTCCTATAGATGGACTGGGGTTTGAAGGGTCAATCCAGGGTGTTTCTGATCCCAAGCTATTCAGTGTTTATGGTTTGCTGCTTGGGCATGTTTGGCTTTTTTTTCTTGTTTGTTTGTTTAGAGACCACTAGTGAGTGAGTACATCCCCTGCTTATCTCTCTGAGTTTGTGATACTTCGCTCAGGAGGATATTCTCCAAATCCATCCATTTGCCTGTGAATTTTAGAATATCATTTTTTCTTACTGCCGAGTAGTATTCCATTGTGTAGA